>ML419891.1:4228-99948 GCA_005239525.1 Nicotiana knightiana | reverse complement strand
AAACCCCCCCAACCCCCAGCCCTTTTACCTTCCCGTGCCGCCCCAAACCCCCCTTCCCCCCCCCCCCCCCCTAAAGAACCCAAGCCCTAGTTGTCATACCCCAAATCCCCTCTCCTAGTCCCTCTTCTAATGGGATTCCCTTCCTATTTACTTACCATATATTTATATTTTCGCTACTGATTGATTCTCTATGGTATTACTTAGTACTTGCTTAAACATGGCAAGTACTGCTACTCCGATTCTGTCTGATTGACTTCCATTTCTCTGGATGATATTCCATCTACACATGTTTATTCTACCGTGTGAATCCGATTCTGTCTATATTTTTCATGATTCTGATTTACCCTAAAACTAGGGTTTACAGATTTTCTTCAAATCGAACCAAAATTGGTTCGAGTCTTTGATTTTGGGTGTTTTTTTGTCTATGTTCGTCTTATTATGTGTGAGTTTGACTTTCCTTGTTTAGATTCTGCCGATTTCTTTTCACTTGCCTTAAGAGTTAGAATTTTCAGATCATATTTTCTTAATCATTTCGACTCATTGATTTTGGTGCTATCTGTGTCTCTATTTATCTTTATGTGTGAATATTATGTCAACATTTTGTTTTCCTAAAATTAGGGTTTACTTATTTCCTTTTCCCTAAATCTGATTTTATTTGATTCTGCATGATGATACTTCCTTATTTGCGTTTGATTTACACTTTTCCTTATTTATTTGCTCGATCTCTCTCACTATAAAAAAAAACCCTCCCCTTTCCCCTTTAGGACAGACGGAGAATCGCTATAATCTCACTAAAACCTTAAGGCTTTTGCTATGTGGTTGTTTTTCTATCTTGTTCTATCTCTGGTTCTTCGCCGGCTGAAAGCCAAGGCCAGAAATTCTGGGGTTCTCACCATTGTGGTATTATTCTTTCTTTTCTCGCTTAACTGGTGAGTTTCTGTACCTTTTCCATTTCATTCTTATATATTTGTGACTTGTCTATGTGTTTCAGTGTGCTTAGGTTATTTTTAAGCATGATTCTGTCAACTTACGTTTGTATGAGTCTCTTTAGTACTTTAATACTATTAGTTACGAGATTGTTCCTACTTGGTTTGAATAATATGAATCCTCTTAAGTGTTATCTTAATACCTTCTAAATTTCTTTATGAATGAAGCTCTGTTAGTTCTTCACTTGCCTTGAATCTTTTTTAAAAGTAATCTATTATGTTAACACTAGAATACCTATAGGTGATATTGACAAGTTCACCTGTTCTGAATCTTTGCAATGTTTGCCTTGTATGTGTTTGAATCAGTGCTAAGGCCTTTTATGTCACTTATGTGCCCTGATAATGTGTTTTTTAGCATGTCTCTAGTTCATTTGATTCCATACTCTTTCAAGTGATTGCTTGACCCTAGGGTACTTATCAGATTTATGTTTTCCTACCATGTCTAAATGTTGTTTGATGTAAAACATGGCTTGTCCTTAATACTGGCATGTACACTTAGCCTAATTAGACCTTTTAGGCTTTAACTTGTTAAGTATTATACACTTGAGTCTGACAAATCTTTGTAAATCCTGCCAACTTGTTTTCCTAACTCTTTCAATGTAATTATGCCTATGTATTTAAGCTTTGCTGTCCTTTTGATCAACTACTCTGTGTTTTGAACTCTGCTATACTTGCTTCCTAAAATCAAGTATGTCTTTTAAAATTTTGTCCCTTAGCCATTGCCTACTCTTTTATGGTTTATCTAACCTATCCTGAATCCCCATCCTTAGCCAGCTGAAGACCAAGGATATTTAGGTTCTGCCCTTGACCTCCTAGTGTGAGCACTGCTCGGGGTCCATGTGAGACCCTTGGGAACTCTAACACACTAGAGAGTTGGGTTCTGTGTGCTTATCTTTGGAATATGGGTGAATCATTCACCACTGGTTATTGTGTATCCATGAACATGAGCTTTGGAGCTGTTACGGGTTGAAGGCCTGACATGTCCGGGTGTATTTGGGCATGTTGTAGGCTCTCTATAGTTTTACTTATCTTTGTAATTCATTCATTAACTGTGGTCTGTAATAATTTTGTAATAACAATTTTGGGGTATTTAGTAAAAATGGGAAAGGGTCCTTGCTTTACATTCGTGATAAGTTGGGTAGGAATCATGCCTATAGGTTTTGTACTGTATTGTCAAAGTTGTGTGTTAGAAATCTTGCCTATAAGACTTGTACTGTGATGTTAAAATTATATGCTAGAAATCCTGCCTGTAGGATTAACATTGTGATATGTTAGAAATCCTGCCTATAGGATTAACGCTGTGATATGTTAGAAATCGTGTTTTTAGGTGTATTAATTTGTCCAGTAATATTGTGTTAGCAACCATGCCCATAGGGTCAATACTTGACTTAGTTATGTTCTGGTCCAATGTGTGCAAATTCCTGCTTGTATATTGTTCAGTTTAATTGTAGAAACCATGCCTATAGGGTTTTAAATCAATTTTAATTATAAGAATCATGCCTATAGGGTTTGAAATCAGTTTAGTTGTAGAAATCATGCCTATAGAGTTTAAAATCAGTTTTAATTATAGAAATCATGCCTATAGGGTTTAAAATAGTTTCAATTATCGTCTTACTCATCTCCTTAAGAGTATGCGATACTGTCCTAATTATCATCACTAGAAATTATGCCTATTGGACTCGATTAACTAGTTATGAATATGCTTATCACTGTCAATTGCTACGCGAATCACCTAAACAACATGCTTATAGGGTTAAGTAAACAATTCTGGATATATTCTTGTGACTTGCTATTATTTATTGTCGTATAAAACACCCAGATACTGCGCTATGCTAAAATCAGTAGGCAAATATATGTAGGTTCTAATACCCGTATTAGGAAACTGATTTCATATGTGACTGCATGTTTGTTCGTTCAACATCACATAGATATCTTGCTTATAGGATTTTGCAATTAATAAAACATGCTATCATTTGCGTGAATTTGTTGTTTATATGTGGAGGCTAATTTGAGCCCATACTTGTCTCTATTTGAAAGTCCTAATTATTTTGTATGTCGCTTAGTATTTTCCAATTTTGAGCAACCTAGGTTAAGTCTTGAATCATCCAAAATAGAGGTTCAATGCCTCCAGGACCATAGGTAAGGGACGAGTAGTGCATGCATAGGACACGAGTTAGAAATGATTAGAACGCTTTAGGTAAAAAAAAACTCAAAGATAGTAATCGGGTAGTGTCGCACCCCCTCTTTCCTCGCGGAGATCGGGTTTATGACATTCGATTGAGACAACTCTTTCCTTTTGGGAAAGGGGTTTGTGTTTTTTGAGAGCCGCCACCTAACAATTTTTAAAGGTGCGCTAGGACACCAAAGGGGTTTATTTACAACTACGTTTTTAACCAGAGATAGGGTAAGTGCTTGAAATTATCCTAAGGGGAAGGTGTTAGGCACCCCTCAGGATCCACAAGTGTGGTTCCCGACCAAACAGCTTTTGTGAATTTGTACGGCCTAGCAAACAAACAAATAAAGGCTCAAATGAGAGGGGATTTAAGTCTTAAGCATGCAGATGTTTGAAAATAGTAAAGAATGTTAGATTTTGAAAGGATTACGATCTAAGCATATAAAGGGTATCCTAGGTTTATAATAATATGGATCACATCAATGCAATACCCAGTAATCACTCCTTGAAGAGGGGATACACGTGGTATTAGCGCACCGGCCATCATATCCATATTGTACCCTTTCCCACCCCGTGAAAGTAACTAAATCGAGTGTTGGTCTCGACCTCTATTGTATGTTGTTACCCGTGCCTTCCTATCAGTCCCGGAGGAAATTAGGACTCCTATCCTAAAGAGAGATGCTAGGCAGACCCTCAGGTTTTAAAGGTAAAAATTCTAGGGTGACAGATAACAAAACAGGTAGGACTGCGCATAAGGGAAGAACATGGAAAGCAATTAAGGGGCTCAAGTATACCTCCACACATGGTACACATAAACAACATGACTCATACACAGTTAAGGTCCATATTCAGGTTCAGATCCTAAGTATGGTATCTAAGTGATAACACAAAGACAGACTTATTGCATAACTCATAGAGGAAGTCTTAATCAGGCTTTCCTACTGGTTTTAAACATGCTGACAGTTGAACACTAATCACAAAGGACAGTTCTATTTTTGTTTCTTTATGGTTGATTACCTAAGACTTGCCTAGGCGTGTAGCCATTATGATACATATGCACTTTCTAAAACAGGATCTCTAAATGCACATAGAACCACAACATTATGCACAGTTTCAGGAATAACATAAGTGACAGATTTTAATCATTGTTTACCTAGAACATGATCTCTACGTGTATATAATGATGAGACATGATTGCAGTTTTTCTTACCATTATTTATTCCAGGACATGACTTCTAAATGAAGCTTCAGGACACGTTTATATGAGCAGAATCACATAATAGCAATTTACTTAATTATTTGACCTATAGGCAGGATCTCTAAGTGAGGGCAATGAATGATAACATGATGAAAACAGTACATATAAATCCTAAATAGCATGATATTTAATGCATGGCATGTTGTACCTAAACATGGCTGCTATTGCGCATAGAGAAAATAAACCTGGAAACATGGTCTCTACCCTTAATTATACTACAACATGCATATCACCTATCCATTTTCACTATCCGACCCCAGAGTTGTTTACAATTAATTATTACAGACCATGGGATATGAATTACACAAACGAAATAGAAGAAAAATAATAAGTTAACTATAGGGAGCCTACAGAATAGGCCCAGATCTCCATGTCCTCAATGCCAAGTAATGTTTCACAGCCTTTTCATAATCCGGGTGTGTCAGAGTTCCCTAAGGACCTCAAGGGATATTAGGCAGTTCTCACCCCCAGATTTCATTGCCAAGATAGAGTAAGTGCAGTGTGGAAGAGCCAGCCTTAATGTGTCAGAGTTCAGAGGGAGCTCATAAGGGTCCCTAAGCAGTCACACATTAAGGGGGCAGAACCTAGACTTCTAAGAGTATGTGAGAATATTTGATATAGTTTAGGAAATAGTTGAATTGAAAAACAGTTTGAAAATGGTTTTGGAGAGTGATGTAAGAGTTTGCTTTGGCAAAAACCAGTTTGAAAGAAGGTGAGCAGGACAATCTCAGAATCAGAATAGCATACATAAACACAAACAGGGGAAAGGGGAATTGGGGACAAGTTGTTCACATGTGAAAATACATTTTTCACACTTGTAGACATCAGAGAAAGTATTACAGGACTTAAACAGTCATAGTACATTCTATCACAAAATGTTCATGCCAGGAGCTTACTAGCATTAGATTGAGGGATGCCAACGGGTTCACACATTAAGTTCAGGCAAGGGGTTCAGGATTACTTAGTAGCTAGGGGGATCATGAATACATGCTGACAATGTACTGGGGTTAGGGAGTAAGGCAGAATTGTAACAAACAAATAGGAGGAGCAGTAGACATGCTGAAATAAGGGGAAAGGAAATCACATAGACAGAATAGATAAGCTAGTTACAGGGTAAACAGTAGAACCACAAGTAGAAGCACAAAAGGAATAAGAGAAAGTGCAATACGAACATAAACATGTTTTTTTTGATGTTGCAAATCAAATAGAAGACATACCAGTCAAGATTGAGAGAATAGAACAGTAGTGTGCAGAGAAGTAGAGCAATAGGACATTAGTGTGCATAGAAAGATAGCACTAGAGCAAGTAGAGCAGTAGAGCAGTAATAAGTTACTCAGTCTTGGCTTTCAGCCGACTGAGTAGCCAGTAGTCAATAAGAGAGAGTGTGTAGGAAAGTAAGAGAGAGATCAATGAGTAATCTTGTGTCTATGTAAAAGAGAGAGTTGAACCATGTGTGTGTTCGTCAATGCATGAATAGAGTATATATAGTTTGAAACTAGGTGAAAAATAATGAAATAATTAGACTGCCCAGTAATTGTGGAACTCAAGGAATCAATTAATTGTAAAATCAGTACCAGTACTCCCTTAATTAAGGGGTCAAATCTCAAATGGTCAGAATAGGTAAACACAATTAAGGAAAGTTCTTATGCACATGACATATAAGGAAATAATTTCAAACCAAATCAAGTAGACAATTGAGACTAGGTTCAGAAGACATTAATTAAGGAAATAATATAAGAATCTGTATGACAGCATAGTTGACCAAAATAAGGCAAGGAAATAATTTAAAGGTTTTAAATAAGTAAGGAAATCATCACAAAAGATCAATGAGAGGTATCAATTACAGAAAATTAGGGGTTTAAACAGGAGTAGTACTAATTCCTGTGAGTACACGAAATAAACACACAATAGGAAAGAAAAATCAGAGATTCAAGTAAAATCACATTGAATTAGGGATTCAATACTAGCACACAGTAAATGACTAAAGGAATTAACAAACGAACATGATATAACAGGGAGAATCAAAGAGTCAGAAACCCTAATGATTATAGTAGCAAGAAATCACATAAGATTGGAGATTCAGCTAAACAAAAATAGTAACAATTAGATGGATTAAACATAACAATCTTAGTATAAGCAGAAGAAACCAAAATCAAGAACCCTAATGAGCAAAATAGGGTAAAATCATAGGAAACTTAAAACGTTCACGAGAAACAAGAGTTCATACAGATTAAACGAACATATCAGTCAAAGAGAGACTCAGAATCTAAGAAACCTAAGGTTTTCAACATAATAAGTCAAATGAAAGGAAAACTTTAAATAAATCGTTAAAACATAGTAGAATCATAGAATGATACTAAAAAGTAGAAGAAAAAATTGTTTTGAAAAAGGGGTCATGAAAACCTAATTTTGAGATGAAGAAACGTTTCGAAACAGTAAGGTTTTTTTGAAGGAAACATATAAAAACCTTGTAATATACACAGATCCATGACAGATCTAAAAGAATCAAGAGTTTTAAGAGTTAGGTTTTCAAAGAGAAACCAGAAGGATAAGGAAAAACCCCAAAATGTTACCAATTTTAGCCGGAAAGTAATTGATCTTACTCGAACGGCCGGAGATGGCCGAAAAATGGCATGAAAGGCCATAGGTGGGAGTTGAACCGCTCGAGGTTCACTTGAGGACCTCAGGACAGTGTCAAGGCGGCGTGGGGTGATACATAGGCTAGGAGATGGTGAGAGGTCATAGCTTCTAGCGAGAGAGATGTCCGGAGAAGATAGACAGAGTCCATCGGAGGGAGGGGAAGGTGGAAGGTTTTAGAGAGAACCTAGAGAGAACCAGAGAGAATGTGAGAGAAATGAAACGGGGGAAAATGAGAAGGGGGGGCTAGTCATTTAGGATTAAATTAGGTAAGGGTTGATCTGGGCCGTTGATTTGAAATAATCAACGGCTCAGATTGAATGGGGGAATTGGGCCGGGTATATTTGTGAATATTGGGCTAGGTATTTGGGTTAGTTAAGTGGGTAAGGGGTCGGTTGTATTTAGGGTAAAATTTAAATAGGGAGTGGCTAACTATTAAATACCTAATTAAAATTAACTAAAATAATTTATAAAATAGCTGATAATTGAAAAAAATGAAATTGATGCTTAGTGAATTAAATTACAATGATTAATAAGTATCAAAAATGCAAACGACTAATTATTGGATAAAAATATTATAAATGCAATTATAGCCAAAGAGTGCCAATTTGGCTAATTGTGAAATAATTTGGTCTTAATAGGACCAGAAATAATACATTAAATCAAGAAATTCTTTGAAATAATTTTTAATGCGATTTTGTAATTTATAATTAGAAATAAAACAATGGATAAATTAATAAAAATATAGAAAAATTATAGAAAAATACCAATTGCTATGAAAGTCTGATTTTGAAGGTATATATGCAAATTAAAGATAATTTGAGGAAAAATGGGTATCAACAGCTGCCCCTCTTTACCCGGGAAGGATGAAAGAGTTATCGGGTAAAGATATGATGGCCAATTTTGACCGAGCGAAATGGTTTGGAGAGATTCCGGCCACACCCTGGTTTCTGAGTTGCCTACATATCCCTGGTTTTACAGGAATCAGGCCGTATGTAGTTCAGGAGTCATCAGTGAAGTATACCGATGAAGTTTCTTACAAGAACGGATGCAACATTTGGGACTGATTGAATAAGCGGCTTACGGGGCGGTTAGGAGAACTGGAGCAGAACCGCTCCTGCCGGGATGGCAGTTTGCTCGCCGGATTACCTGCAAATAAATAATACAAGCATATATTGTGCGTAATTTAAACATGATGCAAATTCCTGTTGGACCATGAATGATGTCTTCAGACGGTTAATGATGACGTCCTCAGACCATGATGCCCTGGGCAATGAATTGCTTGATGCATGATTCGTAGGACATGAAAATGATGTTCTCGGGCCATGTGGATGGTGCCTCCAAACCATGATGCCTTTGAATAATGATATGCAGAGGTTTAAAGAGATCCTCAAGCCATGGCATGGTGTTCTCGGGCTATGAAGATGGTGCCTCCAAACGATGACGTCTTTGGATGAGTTGGCGATATTTCAGCCCATGCAGATGCAATAGAATGATGCTGACGAGACATAGATTAGTTTGCGAATAAAAGGGCAGAGCTTAGGCCGAAAGGAAAGCGAGGTAAATAGTGCTTGAGACATCGGTTAGCTCGAAAGGTAAATTGGAGGCAGAGCTTAGCCTCGGAAGGCAGAATGGTATCCTTATGCAATGCAGATGGAGACAGTGCTTAGTCTCGGATGGAAAAATGGCAGCCTTATGCAAAGATGCAAATGCAGATGGAGACAGCGCTTAGTCTCGGAAGGCAGAATGGTAGCCTTATGCAACGATGTAGATGGAGGTAGAGCTTAACCTCGGAAGGCAGAATGGCAGCCTTATGCAATGATGTGGATAGAGGTAGTGCTTAACCTCGGAAGGCAGAATGGTAGCCTTATGCAAAGATGCAAATGCAGATGGAGACATTACTTAGTCTCGGAAGGCAGAATGGTAGCCTTATGCAACGATGTAGATGGAGGTAAATCTTAACCTCGGAAGGCAGAATGGTAGCCTTATGCAAAGATGCAAATGCAGATGGAGACAACGTTTAGTCTCGGAAGGCAGAAGGGTAGCCTTATGCAAAATGTAGATGGAGGTAGAGCTTAACCTCGGAAGGCAGAATGGTAGCCTTATGCAAAGATGCAAATGCAGATGGAGACAACGTTTAGTCTCGGAAGGCAGAAAGGTAACCTTATGCAAAATGTAGATGCAGATGGAGACAGCGTTTAGTCTCGGAAGGCAGAAAGGTAGCCTTATGCAAAATGTAGATGGAGGTAGAGCTTAACCTCGGAAGGCAGAATAGTAGCCTTATGCAAGGATGCAGATGGAGACAGCGTTTAGTCTCGGAAGGCAGAAAGGTAGTTTTATGCAAGAAATAAAATAACAGATGACAGTAGAGTTTCTTAGCTGATAGGAGACTGTAGCATTGTGATTATTACGGGCATTGCGACTACGGAGCATTATTTATATTGATAGTAGATGTCGACAGGTGTGATGGTTTAAAGCATTGTGATTTTGACCATGTTTGTTCTTGGTGTGGACATCGAAATTTGGCATTTGTAATTGTGATGAAAATTCTTTGCGTGTTTGTTCTTTGTGCCTGCATCCAAAGAAAAATCGTGAGTTTTGTAAAGGGGAGGGTTAGTTCGTATCCCCGTTGGCTTTGCTTTACTCGTTCATCTTTGATCTGATGATACCGTTTATATCATTGGGGTAGCATTTGCTAAGCAAAGCTGTCTCAACAATAAGTATGCATGATTTTGAAAAAGTGTGACATAATGTATACTTAATTAGAAAATAGTTTTTAGATGAACCGACGACCGTGACACGGCTCGGGACATTGCAACCTCTCTTGCCTCCTCAAAATTCTGCCCCAGTTTGATGGGTGAATGTCTCTGACTGTTGCTCGTGCGGTGATTGGCTGATCTTGCTTCAGAATTTTGAGGGTCCTCCTCAAAATTCTGCCCCAGTTGGATGGATGAATGCTTCTGGATGTTGCTCGTGCGGTGATTGGCTGAACTTGCTTCAGAATTTTTAGGGTCCTCTTCAAAATTCTGCCCCAGTTTCCAATTGCGGGGAAAATGAAATTTTTATTGAATTGTGACCGAACCCATAGGGTTGCCTACTTATTCCCTCTTAAACGGGAATCAGGTCAGGCGTAGTTCAATTTACATCATTGGGAAAGCATAAAGATTACATATAGTAGCGTTTGACTGCATCTGAATTGATTGGCTTTGGCCAGACTTCTCCCATTTCTACGAGTATAAGTGCTCCTCCTGTCAGTACCCGGTGAACCATGTACGCACCCTGCCAGTTGGGAGAGAACTTTGTCTTGATGTGGAAAGATCTTCTTCAGCACCAGTTGCCCCGGTGTGAACTGTCTAGGCTTGACTCTCTTGTTGAAGACTCGGGTCATTCTGTTATGATAGAGTTGACCATGAAAGACTGCATTCATTCTCTTTCCATCTACGAGGGCTAGTTGCTCATAACGTCTCTTAAACACATTTTGTGTCGCTGAGCTCAGCTTCTTGTATAATTCTTAGAGATGGAATCTCAACTTCGGCAGGAATAACAGCCTCAGTACCATAAACTAGCATATAGGGAGTTGCCCCTGTTGAGGTGCGAACTGTGGTGCGATATCCCAATAAGGAAAATGATAACTTCTCGTGCCATTGCTTGTGCCTTTCTATCATCTTTCTTAGTATCTTCTTGATATTTTTGTTGGCGGCTTCTACAACTCCATTTATCTGAGGTCTGTAAGTTGTGAAATTCTTGTGTTTGATCTTGAAAGCCTCGTACATAGCTTTCATCAAGTCACTGTTGAGATTGGAACCATTGTCGGTGAAGATTGACTCAGGAATCGCAAATCGACAAACAATACGGTCACGGACAAAGTCTGCCACGACTTTCTTAGTCACTTCTTTGTAAGATGCTGCTTTGACCCATTTGGTGAAATAGTCGATGGCTACCAAAATGGACCTGTGTCAGTTGGAGGCGGTATGCTCGATTGGTCCAATAACGTCCATGCCCCAGGCGGCGAACGGCCATGGTGAGTTTGTTGCGTTGAGTTTGTTTGGAGGTATGTTTCTCATATCTGCGTGTATCTGACAACGGTGGCATTTCCGGACATACTGGATGCGGTCTGTTTCCATAGTCATCCAAAGGTAACCAGTTTGGAGTATCTTCTTTTCCAGAACAAAATCGTCCATATGCGGGCCACAAGTCCCATCATGAATCTCCTCTAGCAGCTTGGATGCTTCCTTTGCGTCGACACAACGTAATAATCCCAAATCGGGAGTCCTCCTATATAGGATTCCTCCGCTGTGAAAGAAGTTGTTGGATAGTCTTCGAATTACACTCCCCACGGTGTAATGAAAGCCGTTTTCTCAGCATCTTCCTCATCCATCCAGATCTGATGATAACCAGCGAAGCAATCCACGAATGATTGTAGTTCATGCTTGTCGCAATTATCAATCAGGATATGTATATTTGGCAAAGGGAAGTCGTCTTTCGGACTAGCCCGGTTGAGATCCCGATAGTCGACACAGACTCTGACCTTCCCATCCTTCTTTGGTACTGGCACAATGTTGGCTAACCATGTCGAGTACTCAACTACCTTGAGAACCTTGGCGTTGATCTGCTTGGTGACTTCTTCTTTGATTTTCAAACTCATGCGGGTTTGAACTTCCTGAGCTTTTGTTTTACCGGTGGACACATTGGATTGGTTGGCAATTTGTGAGCCACAATAGACGCACTTATACCAATCATGTCGTCGTATGAAACAAGGCGAATATTTCCTTATACTCCTTTAGAAATTCTGCGTATTCTTTCTTT
This sequence comes from Nicotiana knightiana, assembly GCA_005239525.1. NCBI lineage: Eukaryota > Viridiplantae > Streptophyta > Magnoliopsida > Solanales > Solanaceae > Nicotiana > Nicotiana knightiana. The sequence goes on along the minus strand of ML419891.1, from coordinate 88,088 downwards.
TCTGACGATGACAAATGAATGTTGATTCGTGTTTCCTTGATGTTTTCTGAATCTCCCAGGTTGATGATTTCAGTCTCGTCCAGGTTGGACTTAGGTCTGTTCTCAAAATACTCAACTTTTTTTTGACAATCTCGTCAGGTATGTCATCTTCTTCTGAATCCACCTCTGTTTGTTGCGTTGTCTCGTTGCATGTCATAGTCATCGGTTCATCAAGACAAGTAATAGTAACTATGTATAGGTAAAGTAATAAGAGAAAAATGATAGAATAGATATTGATTCATAAGAAAAATTTAAAAATGCTTTTGATAAATTGAACGATTGTTTTGAACATTGAAGATCTTATTGCAGCAATTATAATGCGGAAAAGGAAATCCTTTTGTAAAGAAAAATAATGAATAGACCTCGTTTTAGCCTTTCTACCCCGAGGTTCGTCGGGATTTGGTTGTCCTGACAGTCCAATTCTTGAGGTACGTCCCTCTGCTCACAGCCTATATGGAAAGGCCTTCCTCCCCCTCCTCCTCGAGAATAACACAGCAGTCCATATCACTGTCCTCCAGAAACAAGATCCTCATTGTTGCAAGTGCTTCTTCTTCGTCTGATCCATAAATAACATCGGCCTGTTGGAAGGTCTGCTCCAGATGCGGTATTGGTTGCTCCAAAGGGTAATAAGGATTGCGCCATAGTGACGACCAGTTTTTGAATTCTTCCCAAGTGTATTCGTATCCCAAACCGAAAGTGGTGTCGTGCTTCTTGAGTTTGATAGGTTTGGAGATCCCCTGAAGGTTCTTGCCGAGCCCTTTACCTGGATCGTACCCTCGCCAATTCATCATACTTGCGATCTTGATATCCCACCATTTGTCTTTGTCGATAGTGTTGACCCATTCAATGTGGTGGTAAGTTTCTCTGCATGGCTTCCTTATTCCCTCAATCACTGGGATAGTCTGGCGATTGTAAATAGGGTTTCTACCATCACCATGAATAATCACCTCTTGTTAGTTCCACTCGAACTTCATTGCCTGATGTAGCGTTGATGCTACGGCCCCAGCAGCATGGATCTAGGGTCGTCCCAATAACAGATTGTAGGACGCTATCACATCTATCACTCTGAAGTCCACCTCGAACCAGGTTGGCCCAATTTGCAGGCATAGGCTGATCTCACCAATGGTGGACCTCTGAGATCCATCGAAGGCTTTCACGTTGATCGCTCCATCATTTATCTCATGCAGCCCTTTACCCAATTTCTTGAGCGTTATCAACGGACAGATGTTAAGACTGGATCCCCCATCGATCAGGATTCTGGTGATGAAATAATCTTCGCATTGCACAGTGATGTGCAGTGCTTTGTTGTGACCCAGCCCTTCAAGTGGCAGCTCGTCCTCCTGGAAAGTGATCTTTGGCTTTCTAGAACTTGGCCTACCATATTGGCTATTTCCCCGCTAGTGATGTCGTTTGGCACATAGGCGTTGTTCAACACCTTCAATAAAGCATTCATGTGCGTCTCGGAATTCTGCAGCAAAGAGATGATGGATATTTGCGATGGTGTATTGTTCAGCTGGTCGATGACCAAATACTCATTGGCCTGTACTTTCCTCCAAAGGTTGTCCGGACCTGTCTCGATAATGGGAGGTCGATTGGAAGCCTGCCTGCTGGATTCAGCTAGATGTTAAGGGGTATAGACTCTACCAGTTCTTGTCATATCCTGCGCTGCAACATCTTCTTCAGTCTTGACATTGCCTTTCCTTCTCGCCTTGGCTGTATAGTCCCATGGTACAACATTTGTATAGAAAGGTGGCGTGGTCGACATCGCCACTGGAATTGGTGCGGCTATCCTTACTTAAAGTGGAACTTGTGCCTTGGGTGGCAAGATTGCAACCTCAAATGGTGCGGGTGCATTTTCCGGAGACACGAACTCAACTTCAATCGATACTGGTGTCTTTGCAGGTGACGTTGCTTCAAACTCAAGAGGCATGGACATATCTACCTCAGCATCCGCATACGGCTGAATCTGGACTATGATTGGGTGGAGAGTGACTGCAGGTTTCTTTGGATCATCGCCTTCTACAATCAACCCGATTGATCCCTCGGGGTCCTAATCATCTTTTATTTCGATCAAGTGGATGCCTTCACCCTTTTAGTCCGGAAGAGGATTGTTGCAGACATTTGGAGAGGATTCCTTTGCCACGATGACCTTGTTGTCAATCAGGGATTGTATCTTGTCCTTCAAAGAGCGTCATTCATCGATGGTGTGCCCCTTCATGCCGGAGCGGTATGCACATGACATGTTTGGGTTGACCCATTGAGAAGGATTCTCAGGGGTTGCAGTAGGGATGGGTGTGACATAACCAACAGTTTTGATCTTCTCATACATCTGGGGATGGGTTCAGCGATGGCGGTATACTATTTTGGAGGTCTGCGATCAAAATTAGGACGAGGTCTAGGGAAGTTTTGACGGGTAGGGGGTGATTGGTAATGAGATGGTTGGGAATGGTAAGTGTGGTAGACAGGAGCGGGTTGTGAGTATCTGGGTGAAGCAGGTTGATATGTCGGTGGTGGAGGTGATTGATAAGTTGGTGGTGGAGGTGATTGATAAGTGGGTGGTGGAGCTTGGTAGGAGTGTGAGGGTGCTTGGTAATTTGGGGTTGGTTTATATGTGAGTGGAGGTGTTGGGTAAGTTTGGTATTTGAGTGGGGATTTTTGTTCTTTGTACAACCATCACGGCTCCCGCGTCTCTTTTCTTAGACACACCACCAGACTGCAAAGCCTTGTTTGTAGCTTGCAAGGCTTCAAAATTTGTGACCATACCCCTCTTGATACCTTCTTCAGTCCGTTAACCTAATTTGATAATGTCGGAGAACTTGTGGTTCTCAATCATCATCAACCGTTCATAGTATTGCGGGTCCTAGGCCCGGACAAAGAACTTGTTCATCTGCTCCTCTTCTAAGGCGGGCCTGACCTTGGCAGCTTCAGACCTTCAGCGAGTAGCGTACTCGCGAAATGTCTCCATGGGCTTCTTCTTCAAATTCTGAATATAGAACACGTTTGGTGCGTTCTCTATTTTGAACCTGAATCTTTCCATAAAGTCAGATGCCATGCTCACCCAATTCGACCATTTCTTGGGATCTTGGTTGATGTACCAAGACAACGCATCTCCTTTTAAGCTTCTCATGAACAGCTTCATGCGGATCCTTTCATCCTTCCCTACTCCATCCAGCTTGTCACAATAAGTTCTCAGATGGACCCTTGGATCACCTGTACCATCAAACATTTCAAACTTAGGAGGTTTGTATCCCTCGGGCAGTTCGACATCGGGCTGTATGCAGAGGTCTTCATAGTTCAACCCTTCGACTCCCTTGATTCCCTCGACGCCTTGAACCCGGCTGGTCAGCTTCCTAAGTTCCTCGGCCAAGTTCTTGATAAGCAGGTCCTTTTCGTCAGACTCAGGTGTGTATGTGATAAGGGGAGTGGAGTGTGGCATGGTCTCCACGTAGATGGGATTGTTATGGTGGCCTGGCGCATGAGTGTGGAAATGGTCATTTTTGAAGTTCTGAGGTTCTGGGATAAGTAGTGGAGTGTTATTTAGAGTGTGGCGGGCATTGCATTGCGCTGGAAGAGTTTGGTTCTTTGGTGGGGTGTTGTGATAATGAGTTGCGGGATGATTTTGCTGCTTTGGGATGTTTTGAGGAGGTGTAGGATTCTGGATGTTGACGTCTAGGACGTTGAGGGAGAATGACAGGTTCGCCAGATTCTGAACTTGATCAAGCTCTTCTTGAAACTTTGACAACTTCTGTTCCAGCTGCGACACAGTTTCATTCTGAATTCGAATACCCTGGCCATCAGTGGCCTCTACCCGTTCAACCACATTCTCATTTCTGCTATTGCCTGAATCTTCCATTTTCTTTTTGCCTTTGTTCTTTCCTTTGGGAGGACTAAGAGGAGGAGAGGGTGGAGGGACCTTGGATCTTGTAAGATAGGATGATGATGCCAGAGTGCACGAACTAACCTTTGGGGAGGGGAATAAATAAATAAATAAATAAATTTAGAGGAAAACAAAAACAAAAGGTAGCCAAGTCAGTGAAGATTATGAAAAGTATTGCGGTATTTAAACATATAGTGAGGGAATGTAAAGTGCGTCCTAATTTGGGGACATCTTTTGTGCCCGAGGTAGGCCTAGCGACAAATTGATTTGGAGAACTTAAGCTCATTTTATTGATAAGAAAATAGACGAATACCAAAACGACACTAAATAAACAGGAAGTAAAGGTCACTAATGCCCATTGGACTTATTACATTGATAAAGTAAAAGAAAGACATTCATATCTACTTGGTCCCAGAAGGACCTTCCCCAGACTCGGCATTCTTGCTTCCCTCGTACAGTTTCCCCAACTCGCGAAGTCCCAGCAACAGGTATGCTCTGGCTAGATGTCCTCCTTCGGTCCCTTCAGCCTTTTGACAGTCTTCAACCCTTTTGAGAAATTTTTCCTCCAGCTCCACTATGCCTCGCTCCAAATACCCTAACCTTTTGTTGGTGCTGATAGCCATATCTTTCCATTCCTCGATCAGTTTCTTGCTAGACTCGTGTATTTCGCGGTGCTCATCCTCACACTCACAGATCCTCTTGCACAGCTGGTTGTATTTTCCTTGTGCCTCGGCCTTTTCATCTAAAACCCTGTGGCCCTGAACAAACCCTGGCTCGCTCAGACCACCCCAATTTTCTTCCAACCAGCCAGGATAGAAAAGGGTACAACCGGCATGATATTTTTCTGGCTCGATGGTGTCCTTCTCCATTATAATCTTGTAGTGCCACATATGATAGGCTTGACACTTGTGAGGACTATCATCATTTTGGAAGTCAGCTCGAAGATGGCTCATCTTGTCGATCCTGGGTATGACTTGCTTCCTACCCGCTTGCCTCATAACTCGAAGAGGGACGTAAGGGTATGTTCCTCTTAGACCAATTAGTATTAGGAACGGTGCATCTCTGGAACGGGCGATGAACTCCTCTGTCGGAAACCACTCGAACATCCACTGAACCTGTTCTTCAGTCAGATTATCAAAGAGCTCGACCCATCCTTTGGCGTTCTCAGGCTGAGCAAACATGTCGGGGATGTAATTCATTTTCTTTGGATGGTGGAAAGCGATGTGGTCATCCCAAACTCTTCGATGAATTTCTTTTCGGTATTCGCTCTTTTGGAGATGTTCCATAAGCCAAAGCTAAAGTAGTAGATTGCAGCCTTCGAAGTGTCTTGCCCCTCGTTGACACTTTTCCAAGGCTCGATATATGTCTGCAATGATCATGGGCACAATACTGAAGTTTTGCCCACCAATTCCTTCCATTAGTGTCTTGGTTACCATGGCCAATATAGTGTGGATTCTCAATCAAACCCAAGAAGTAAAACATGAAGACGAATACTCTACGATGGATGTGTCCCAAGGATGTGATGGCAAACTCGTCGTGGTAGGTCCGGTATGATTTGCTGTGAACGTACCTTTCGTACAAGTAGTCAAAAGGGATGTATGACTTCTTTAAGCATACCAGTTCTTCATTCTTCTTCAGACCCATCATTTTGAGGAAACCTTTTCCTGCGGTTCTCAAGCATTAGCAACCCCGGGGTTTCCCATACTAGGCCGGCCAGTCCTCCTATTTCCTCCAGCAAAGGTGTCATTTCAATGCCCCCAAAGCGGAACATGGACCTTTCACAATCCCAGAACAGGGTAGCAGCCTCTATTTTCATATTGGTAGGCTGGATTTCTAGGAGAGATGGTAGATTGCCCAAGTATTTTCTGACGAGAGTTTTGTCACTAGAATGTAAATCTTCCCACCAACTTAGCAATCTTGGATGGATATTGGAGACCATGCCAAATTTGGGGACTTCGTGCCTCATTTTTCTACAAGGCAAACAAGGTTAGGCCCTTACCCCCACCAGACTCGACTATTTAATATCAACAATTAGCATAAAGCATATAGTTCTCCAAATAAATGCACAGAACGTGATGATGCCCGTTTGGGTTAAGGGAAACCCAGTGGACTTTTGATAAGGAAATCTTAAAAGCTATCGTGCGGACCACACTTTACCTGGCTAGGTTTGACCATGATGCATGAAACAACATAACGGAGCAAGGTTTCTATGAGGTTTTAGACTGGTACCCTCGAGCGGACAAATCAAGGGGGAAAGGCACGGAACCGTCGACTGCACCTCTGATCGACTAGTTTTACCGCAAATAAGCCTTTCCGAATTTAGGGGGTAATAACACAGGAAGAGCGCAACCACTCATCAAGCGTTGCTATAGTATTTTGTTTGGCACAAGTGGAGTATGAATGTTGAGCATGATTATGCAATAATAAATAAGCATTAAAAATACGTTGTCATGTAATTGCACGTTAGGAAAGCGGTAAATACAACAATTATGATTTAAAGCAGTTACAAAGAAACATGTCAGTTTTGCCTTTTGGAAGGAATAAATATTTGAAAAATAATTAATTGCACATAGAGGTGGAAAAGGAAAGGGTACAAATATCAAACAAAGAATACTAGGACAAATTCACAAAGCGGTTTGTAATGGTAAAAACCTATAATCCCCAGTAGAGTCGACATGCTGTCGCGCCCCCTCTTTCCTCGCGGAAATCGGGTTGATGACATTCAGTTGAGACAACTCTTTTTATTTTGGGAAAGGGGTTTGTGTTTTTTGAAAGTCGCCACCTAACGATTTTTAAAGGTGCGCTAGGACACCAAATGGGTTCATTTACAACTACGTTGTTAACCAGAGATAGGGTAAGAACTTGAAATTATCCTAAGGGGAAGGTGTTAGGAACCCCTCAGGATCCACAAGTGTGGTTCCCGGCCAAACAACTTTTGTGAATTTGTACGGCTTAGCAAACAAACAAATAAAGGCTCAAATAAGAGGGGATTTAAGTCTTAAGCATGCAGATGTTTGAAAATAGTAAAGAATGTTAGATTTTGAAAGGATTACGATCTAAGCATATAAAGGGTATCCTAGGTTTATAATAATATGGATCACATCAATGCAATACCCGGTAATCATTCCTCGAAGAGGGGCTACACGTGGTATTAGCGCACCGGCCATCATATCCATGTTCTACCCTTTCCCACCCCGTGAAAGTAACTAAATCGAGTGTTGGTCTCGACCTTTATTGCATGATGTTGCCCGTCCCTTCCTATCAGTTCTGGAGGAAATTAGGACTCTTATCCTAAAGAGAGATGCTAGGCAGACCCTCAGGTTTTAAAGGTAAAAATTCTAGGGATACAGATAACAAAACAGGTAGGACTGCACATAAGGGAAGAACATGGAAAGCAATTAAGGGGCTCAATTATACCTCCACACATGGTACACATAAACAGCATGACTCATACATAGTTAAGGTCCAGATTCAGGTTCAGATCCTAAGAATGGTATCTAAGTGATAACACAAAGATAGATTTATTGCATAACTCAGAGAGGAAGTATTAATCAGGCTTGCCTACTGGTTTTAAACATGCTAACAGTTGAACACTAATCATAAATGACAGTTCTGGTTTTGTTTCTTTATGGATGATTACCCAAGACTTGCCTAGGCGTGTAGCAGTTATGATACATATGCAATTGCTAAAATAGGATCTCTAAATGCACATAGAATCACAACATTATGCACAGTTTCAGGAATAACATAGGTGATAGATTTTAATTGTTGTTTACCTAGAACATGATCTCTACGTGTATAGCATGATGAGACATAATTGCAGTTTTTGTTACAATTATTTATTCTAGGACAGGACTTCTAAATGAAGCTTCAGGACACGTTTATATGAGCAGAATCACATAATAGCAACTTACTTAATTATTTGTCCTATAGGCAGGATCTCTAAGTGAGGGCAATGAATGATGACATGCTGAAAACAATACATATAAATCCTAAATAGCATGATATCCAATGCATGGCATGTTGTACCTAAACATGGCTACTATTGCACATAGAGAAAATAAACATGGAAACATGGTCTCTACCCTTAATTATCACCCACCCATTTTTACTACAACATACATATCACCCACCCATTTTCACTATCCGACCCTAGAGTTGTTTATAATTAATTATTACAGACCATGGGATATGAATTACACAACTGAAATAGAAGAAAAATAAGAAGTAAACTATAGGGAGCCTACAAAATAGGCCCAGATCTCCATGTCCTCAATGCCAAGTAATGTTTCACAGCCTTTTCATAATTCGGGTGTGTCAGAGTTCCCTAAGGACCTCAAGGGATCCCGGGCAGTGCTCACACCAAGATTTTGTAGCCAAGATAGAGTAAGTGCAGTGTGGAAGAGCTAGCCTTAATGTTTCATAGTTCAGAGGGAGCTCATAAGGGTCCCAAGCAGTCACACATTAAGGGGGCAGAACCTAGACTTCTAAGAGTATGCCAGAGTGCTTGATATAGTTTAGAAAAGAGTTGAATTGAAAAATAGTTTGAAAATGGTTTTCGAGAGTGACATAAGAGTTTGCTTTGGCGAAAACCAGTTTGAAAGAAGGTGAGTAGGACAATATCAGAATCAGAATAGCACACATAAACACAAACAGGGGAAAGAGGAATTGGGGACAAGTTGTTCACATGTGAAAGCACATTTTTCACACTGGTAGACATCAGAGAAAGTATTACAGGACTTAAACATTCATAGTACATTCTAGCACAAAATGTTCATGCCAGGAGCTTAACAACATTAGATTGAGGGATGCTAAACGGGTTCACACATTAAGTTCAGGGAAGGGGTTCAGGATTACTTAGTAGCTAGGGGGATCATGAATACATGCTGACAATTTACTGGGGTTAGGGAGTAAGGCAGAATTGTAACAAACAAATAGGAGGAGCAGTAGACATACTAAAATAAGGGGAAGGGAAATCACATAGACAGAATAGATATACTAGTTACAGGGTAAACAGTAAAACTACAAGTAGAAGCACAAAAAGAATAAGACAAAGTGCAATACGAACGTAAACCTATTGTTTTGGATGCTGTAAATCAAATAGAAGACATACCAGTCAAGATTGAGAGAATAGAACAGTAATGTGCAGAGAAGTAGAGCAATATGACAGTAGTGTGCAGAGCAAGAGAGCAGTAGAGCAAGCAGAGCAGTAGAGCAGTAATAAGTTACTTAGTCTTGGCTTTCAGCCGACTGAGTAGCCAGTAGTCAATAAGAGAGAGTGTGTAGAAAAGTAAGAGAGAGAGCAATGAGTATGCTTGTGTCTGTGTAAAAGAGTGAGAGTTGAACCATGTGTATGTTTGTCAATGCATGAATAGAGTATATATAGTTTGAAACTAGGTGAAAAATAAGGAAATAATTAGATTGCCCAGTAATTGTGGAACTCAAGGAATCAATTAGTTGTAAAAATCAGTACCAGTACTCCCTTAATTAAGGGGTCAAATCTCAAAAGAGCAAAATAGGTAAACACAATTAAGGAAATTTCTTATGCACATGATATATATGGAAATAATTTCAAACCAAATCAAGTAGACAATTGAGACTAGGTTCAGAAGACATTAATTAAGGAAATAACATAAGAATCCCTGTGACAACATAGTTGACCAAAATAAGGCAAGGAAAAAATTTAAAGGTTTTAAATCAGTAAGGAAATCATCACAAAAGATCAATGAGAGGTATCAATTACAGGAAATTAGGGGTTTAAACAAGAGTAGTACTGATTCCTATGAGTACACGAAATAAACACACAAAAGGAAAGAAAAATCAGAGATTCAAGTAAAATCCCATAGAATCAGGGATTCAATACTAGCACACAGTAAATAATTAAAGGAATTAACAGGGAGAATCAAAGAGTTAGAAACCCTAATGATTATAGTAGGAAGAAATCACATAGGATTGAAGATTCAGCTAAACAAAAATAGTAAAACCTAGAGGGATTAAACAGAACAACCATAGTATAAGCAGAAGAAACCAAAATCAAGAACCCTAATGAGAAAAATAGGGTAAAATCATAGGAAACTTAAAACGTTCACGAGAAACAAGAGTTCATACAGATTAAACGAACATATCAGCCAAAGAGAGACTCAGAATCTAAGAAACCTAGGGTTTTCAGCATAATAAGTCAAACGAAAGGAAAACTTTAAATAAATCGTTAAAACATAGTAAGAATCATAGAATGATACTAAAAAGCAGAAGAAAAAATATTTTTGAAAAAGGGGTCATGAAACCCTAATTTTGAGATGAAGAAATGTTTGGAAACAGTAATGTTTTTTTGAAGGAAACATATAAAAACCTCGTAATATACACAGATCCATGACATATCTAAAAGAATCTGAGAGTTTTAAGGGTTAGGGTTTCAAAGAGACACCAGAAGGATAAGGGAAAACCCCAAAATGTTACCGGTTTTAGCCGGAAAGTAATAGATCTTACTCGAACGGCCGGGATGGCCGGAAAACGGCATGAAAGGCCATAGGTGGGAGTTGAACTGCTCGAGGTTCACTTGAGGACCTCAGGACAGTGTCAAGCCGGCGTGGGGTGAGACATAGGCTAGGAGATGGTGAGAGGTCATGGCTTCCGGCGAGAGATATGGCCGGAGAAGATGGACAGAGTCCATCGGAGGGAGGGGAAGGTGGAAGGTTCTAGAGAGAACCTAGAGAGAACCAGAGAGAATGTTAGAGAAATAGAACGGGGGAAAATGAGAATGGGGGAGTAGTCATTTAGGATTTAATTAGGTAAGGGTTTATCTGGGCCATTGATTTGAAATAATCAATGGCTCAGATTGAATGGGGGAATTGGGTCGGGTATATTTGTGAAGATTGGGCTAGGTATTTGTGTTAGTTAAGTTGGTAAGGGGTCCAGTTGGATTTAGAGTAGAATTTAAATAGAGAGTGATTAACTATTAAATACCCAATTAAAATTAACTAAAATAATTTATAACATAGCTGATAATTGTAAAAAATAAAATTGATGCTTAGTAAATTAAATTACAATGATTAATAAGTATTAAAAATGCAAACGACTAATTATTGGATAAAATAGTATAAAACATATTATTAGGCTATAATTGCAAAGTTATTGCAATTATAGCCAAAGAGTGCCAATTTGGCTAATTGTAAAATAATTTGGTCTTAATAGGACCAGAAATAATACATTAAATAATTCCTTCGCTTTCCTTAGACTAATTCACATAAGTTAAGTTCGGTCGGGACCCACCATTGTGGACTTCGAGGGGTACCTAACACCTTCCCCTCGAGGTAATTTGAACCCTTACCCGATCTCTGATGATGCAAACTGGTATAATCTGAGTTACTTGCAATAGGTTCCCTAACGCACCTTAATCTGTTAGGTGGAGACTCTCTCAATAACCAGTTCCTTTCCCTTTCTCTCAAAAAGGAGTTTCCAAATGTCGAAACCCGATTTCGCAAGAAAAAGGGGGCGCGAAAGGTACAAAACAGCAATTTAGCAGTCAATACAACAAGTTCACGAGCACTGCGGCTCCCAACAGTGTTTTCATATAACCTAAGCATGGTTTCTAACATGTAAGGCAGTCAATAACTCGAAAACAAGAATGAACATGTAATAACAATGGGCTATCTAACTTTAAAGTCTATCGGGACGGACCAGGTCTCAAGCCCTTTCCCCTTATTTCACTTCAAAAACTTACTAATTAGGTGTAAAATCAGCAGGAAAACACCATAGCTAATGATAATAGAGCTCAAGTAACTTATCTTAGTGAATATACTTGAATCCCCTTCAAAAATCACCCCAGAAGCTCAATAGTACGAGTTGAAAATGGTGGAAATGAGCAAAAATCACGAAGTCCCCTTTTAAAACATTTTGCCCAGGCTTTTCGTACTTGCGACCTAAAATGCGCACCAGCGGAGCCGCTTTTGCGCAAAAATCTCCGCATCTGCGGAAAACCAGTTAAGTGCCCATCTCTGCACCTGCACTTTCAATCCGCTTCTGTTACCTCGGAGGTGCGGAAAAGACCTCGCACCTGCGACCACTGCCAGTCCTCCTCTCTTTCGCTTCTGCGGGCAACTACCCGCTTCTACGGGCTCGCAGATGCGCACAACCATTCGCACCAGCGGTTACCCCAGGCCAGTCTTATCTCTGCATCTGCGCCAATCCCACTGTACCTGCGGCGTCGCACCTGCGGCAATATCCTTGTAGGTGCGATTACACCAGCAACAACCCAACTTCAGCAATTCTCCAAACTTCAAACTTGATCCGCTAACCACCTGAAACTCACCCGAGGCCCTCGGGACCTCAACCAAACATGCCAACAAGTCATATAACCCCGTACAAACTTAGTCGAACCTTCGAATCACCCAAAACAACACCAAAATACCGAATTACCCTCGGATTCAAGCCTAAGAACTTCTAAACTTCCAAATTTTGCAAACAACGCCGAAACCTACCAACCACGTCTGAATGACCTCAAATTTTACACACACGTCATAAATGACACCACGAACCTACTCCAACTTCTGAAAATTCATTCCAACCCCGATATCAAATTTTTCACTGCCGACCAAAATTGCCAAATTTCCAACTTTCGTCAATTCAAGCCTAATTCCACTACGGACCTCCAAATCTCATTTCAGACGTGCTCCTAAGCGCAAATCACCTAACGGAGATAATAAAACCATCAAAATTCAAATCCGAGATCGTTTACATATAAGTCAACATCCGGTTGACTTTCCCAACTTAAACTTCTAAATAAGAGACTAAGTGTCTCAACTCACTCTGGTAACACTCCGTACCCGATCAACTAACCCGATATAATATAGCTGAAAAGCCTAAAAGGAAGCATTAATGGGAGAAACGGGGCTATAACTCTCGAAACGACCAGCCGGGTTGTTACACTTATATAACATAAATTTTTTCTAATCACTATAGATGTATTGCGCATGAAAATAATTCATTGCATTTTAAGTTAATCATTATATGTGAAATAATTATTATATATTTTGTCGTCAGTGCATTAGGAAATAAATTTTTCGAATATGCTGAAGCATTATATTTTGTTCAAGTCTATTTTTGAATCTATACCCGATATTAATATGTAAATCTACAATAAGCCTTTGTTTGGCATTATAAAAAACCTTTAAATAAATTACACTTAGATACAGGGCAAACTTGAAGGATGATAGTGTGTTTCAACTAAACTAATTGCGGTAATTGTGGCGTTGATGAATAAGGTAATAATTTTTTCTAATTTGTTCCTCCATCCTTATTGTGAGATCAAGTTTATATTCATATTTTTTATTTATTTAATATCTTATAGACTTTTATTGACAGATGCAAAATTTACGTACAACGCACATACCCTAAAGCTAGTAGAGATATAACTAAAGTAAGAATCATATTTACACAACCCTCCCCCACACAAAACTACAAGTTTCCTTAAAATTTCATTTATCTTTAAACATTAAAACTGATAAGAAGATAAATTTATTAGGCTCAACTTCTAATAAGAATATTGTATTTTGGAAAGAATCTGTTTGTCCAGGAAAAAAAGAAGTCGAAATCTTTTTTCAAAAACATATTTGACCAAGAGATTTTTAAGTTGGAAATGAGATAATTTTTTATATATTACTCTTTTTATTTGAACTTTTAGTTTTAGAAATGTCATTATATTTTAAAACATTGTCAGTAATGAGGGATCGATTAGTGAAAAATCATGCCATCTAAAATAAAATGGAGGATTAATAGATGCCCTCTTTCTAAAAATAAATATATAAGTGGGAGGTAAGGTGGGGTTGGAAGGTGGGAGTGTGGGGTTGTTGGTAGAGGTGGGAGGGGATGAGAAATATTAAAAAGGAATTTTGAAAAATATTTTCCTTTATCTTGGTAGTAGGATTGTTTCACGGACAGTAAGTTACGATATTTAGACATTTCGGTGCGATATTTTTAATATTCGATTTCGTACCGTACCTAATTAAATTGGATATGATTTAATTTTTCTCCTTTTAATTTCGATTTATTCGATTCGATAACTTCAATTTATTCGATTTAAATATTAACTAATGCATAGAGTCATAAACGTTGATATTCTTAATTAAAGTACTCTAAAGTACAAATTTAAAAACATTTGTTAGACAAAAATTTTGTCCAAAACAAACAAATACCAATTTATAGAGAGAAAACTTAGAGAAATATCTTATTACGTGTTTACATAACTGATAAACTTAGACAATAATATTTCAGTATTTCATTTTAAAATACTAAATAACATACCTAATACCAGTATTTTTTAAAACTTAAACCAAATACTATACCAAACACCAAATTATCAAATACCAGATACCAAGATTTTCGATTTTGGTATGGTATTTCGATATTTATCAAATTATGCACAACCCTATTTGGGTAGTGAAAACATTTTCGTCCAATTGAAGTAACGAGTTAACGAGAAAAATATTTTACAAAATATTTAAACTAATCAAACATGAGAAAATTGAAAAACTTCTTCCGCAAAATATTTTCCTTCGTGTCAAACACAACTTAAATATAAAAAGGCGTCATACAATAATCTTAATAACATATGAGCAGGATTATAGTAACAGAAAGCTTATTGCTACTAAAGCTAACTATGTCGCAAGGCCTGTTCTTTGGTTTAATTTCTGCCCTCAAAAACGAAATATCCAGTGACAATACAAGGCCTGGAAATTAGATACCAAAGGCAATAATTCATTTTAATGTGGAAGTTTTTAAACTAAAATAAAACAAAACTACAAAAAAGAGATTTCGCAGAAGCACCTCAGCCAAACAAAAAGCAATTAATCTTCTGTTTTTTTCTGAAGACAAAAGAAAAACACAAAAATCTTTAAAAAAGTAAAAAATGTGATATGTATGCAAAAAGATCAGATGGTAGTGCATGTTTTTGAATTCATCATAGAATTCTACAGAATAGATGGATAAACATCATCACACCTTTTTGCATATCTTAACTTGAAATAATTTCGAAATTAGCTAAACTGAATCAAAAGCTACAAATTATATCCATTAGGAATTTTAACATTATTATTGAGAGAGAATCAGATATAATGGTGTCAATCACTAATTTTGCATCCAAATATGAGATGCAAATCAGATGACAATAAATAACCATCACTTTCCCTCTCAATAAACATAAAACCCATACAATTACCATATCCCTTTAAACAAAGTTGAGATCTAGAAAATTGGAAAGAAAAAACAGAAACAAGAATATGAAGAAATTTTGAAAAGCGAAAATGAAGAAATGGGGTTTCCACTGAACCGGCGCCTCTTCTTTTGAAAGGGATAATAACAAGACGCTTTATATAAGAAGAGGAAGAGGAGTAGCTAGGGTTTTAGGTAAAGTTTGTAAGCATTTGCGGAAGCAGAATCACTTTAAATCTGCCATTTAAAATATTGGAAAATATATTTGGCCACACTAAGAGTCCGTTTGGACTTATAAACAAAATTACTTTTTTCGATATCAGTGTTTGTTCATAAAATTTTTAATTTTCAATTGAAGATGCATTTTGAAAATTTTTTAAAATTTGAAAAACTCCAAAAAGTTATTTTTCAAAATTTTCACTCAAACCACTCACAAAACTTCAAAAACAACCCAAACTGATATTTATGTCGAAACACAACTCTAAATTTCAAATATTATTTTCAGTTGAAAAAAAATTTCACCATTTTTTGGAATTTTACAATTCTTATATCACGCCTACTAAGAATCGTCAAAATGTCCAGAATGGTGTAGGGGGGAGGGGGCGGGGTATTATAGTAACTCCGCACGGCTTTTGAGGGCATAATGAATAATTGTGCATTTTTGTGTTCCATATATACCCTTTAGCAGATTTTTATTTTTATTTAGTTTTTTTCAAACAATTCTCTCTCATTATTTTAATTGTCTTACCATCCTAATGCGTCTTTCACATGTACACATGCATGCTACATCATTTTCCATAAAGCACTCAATGAACATATACATATGCTATACTAAACGAAATACACTAAAATATACACATAGTATATGAGAGAAAATATGTATAAGATCAAACTACTATACTCATCTTTCATTGGTCACTTTCTAACCCTAGACACTTAAATATATAGTGCTCCACCTAAGAAGTTTTTCCAGCCCCCATTTTTTTATCTTTATTTTCTCCTTCTTCGTCTCTTATCTTTCTTAGTGAAGAAACATCTTCAAGTTCTGTTGTAAATGAAAGTGGTGTAAGGGTTGAAGATGACAATGGAGCAAGTGTTATATCATTTATGTTGTTAGCTGGAAGGTTTGTAGGGATGGAAATATCAGAAAATTATTCGGTTTGATTATTAAAAAGAGTATTTTTCCCTTTATGAACTGAACGTTTTGTCTATATTGTTGGATCTTAAATGAAAAGTTTAGTTTTAAGTGCCAACGTGTTATCTACTGACTAGATGTTAAGTAGTTATAAGCGTTAGATTCATTTTGCACATGTTTTAATCGTTACTACATTGATTCATGATATTCATAAGAATTTGGACATTGTCTGAAATGTTAGATGAACTTTTCAAATTTGATTGATTCTGAAAAATTATTGTAATGTCATGTACCAACCCGATCGATCGTTTTGAGTATTTGCACTTCGCTCGGTAGTTTGGGGGCACGAGTAACTTCGTATGATGTATTAAGACTTATGTGAAAATTTTGAGTTCATTCCGAGTTCATTTGATATGTTTCAGCGCGAGTTTTTGAAAGTCGAAAGTAAGGGTGTTTAACGGGTGGGCCGGTCCGGGTTGAGAAAAAATAAAATCGGCCGATTTTCAATCTGGGCCGGTTACGGGTTAGTCTTTACCGGACTTAACGGGTTCGGATCCATCCGGGTAAAAATTGAACCAGGAGGGCTACGGGTCCAAGGGGTCGGGTCGGGCCGGGTAGCGTTAATTTTTGTTGTTGTTGTTGTTGTATTTTGTATAACTATCGTAAAAATATAAACAAAAAAATAATCTTATAAAAATAGTGTTTGAAGAAAGGATGCAAAAACTTTAAAATTCTTATATTTGAATATTTCATTAATAATTTAAGATAATATAATACAATGAAGATGGAGAAAATTGCACTTATAATTTACAAGTTCAAACTTGCTAATTAAAGTTTACATTTAATACTTCAAATTAAAGTTCAAACTTGCACTTGTCATTGCATAATAAATTAATAATACTTCAAATTAATCTAACAAACTAAATCATTAAGCATAGTACGTCTAATAATATTAAAATAAGTAAATAACACAAATTATCTCAAATCAACTTAAAATCTTAAATACGAATTTCTGGAGAATGCTCAAGACAACTCTTTATATGCCTCCTTAAACATCTTGTGCCCATGCACTTTGGACGAAGATTTAAGACTCGACCACAGTTCTTGCACTTTACTTTGTAAACTTTTTCATTTTCTTTTACCACCTCAAAGTGTTCCCAAACATATGAGCGCACTCTAGAATCACGGGGCATGATTTAACTTGAATTGAGAATTTGAGTTTGAGAAATGAGAGATGAGTGAAGAAATGAAGAACAAGGGGGTTGTATTAATAGTTTTTTAAAGAGCTAAATTAGTAATTACAACTGTGTTATTTTTTTAAAAAAATTACCCAAAAAAGGCTATTTGTGCAATCGAGCCGTTGGGAAACGCTCTAAAACCTTTTAAAAATTGAAATCTAGCCGTTAAACCGGTCCGGGCCGGTTAACCGGTTCTACAGGAAATTAGGTTGACCGGGTTTGACCTGTGCAATTAACCGGATGAATTTATGTGAACGAATCAACCCCCTAACCCCAGGAACCCAGCCACCCGGCCCCCTGTGTACCGTTAGGGACGGTCCAGATTTCAACCGGTCTGGACCGGTCCGAAAACGGGTCAACCCGGCCTATTTGACACCCTTAGTCGAAAGTTCATTAAGTTTGATTTGAGGTGCATTTCGTCGTTTCGATGTTGTTATGCGTGATTTGATATCTCGAGCAAGTCTGTTTTATGTTGTGGAACTTGTTGGTATACTCGTACGGGGTCCCGAGGGGTTCAGGTGAGTTTCAGACAGGTTTGAGTTGTGTTGCGCTCGTTTTTCTTATATTTCGACGTCGTTTCTTCAAGCGTAAATGGTACCACATTGAACAAATAAGCTCTGATTTCTGTTTTGATTGAAGAATTAAATCTTTATCGTAACTACAAATCCATAGCAAAAAGAATCGTCGAATTTGAACATCGTCTGAGAATTTTATGGTCATTTTAATAAGAATTTTGTTGCTAGATTTTTTTTAGATTAATTATGAAATTGCCACTGACTTCGTACTTAAAAATCTGCACTATTTCCAAATATTGAAACCAATATATCTCCTTCATTATAATGTCAAATGGAGTGATTCAAAATCCTAACTTGACTGAAAGTTCACAAGGAATCCATTGGAAGCATCAAAAGCAAGTTTCAGGATCGTTTGGCATGCTAAACGAGGCAAAATAGATGGACAAAAATACTTAATATCGAAGGTTTGTTCATTTGGTCATATTTTGAGTTGGGAGCTCAGATTTAGACAATATTTGGAGGTGATTTTCACCGTATGGATTTGGGTAAATATTCTATACTCGATTTTGGTTATATTTCATGAATCTATCTTCATTTTTGGCATTTGATTGATGATTTCAAAGTGAAATTTGGGGGTATTGTCTAAAATTTCATAAAGTAAAATTTTGAGTTTTGAACATTGATTCGGAGTCGGATTTGAGTGAAACTAGTATGGCTGGACTCGTAATTGAAAGGGTTATCGGATTTTGTGAGTTTTGTCAGGTTTTAAGGCGCGGGCTCGGGTTTGACTTTTTGGTCGATTTTGAGATTTTTGATTAAAGATTCGACCTTTATCGAATGAGTTTGTTTCCTTTGGTATTATTTGATTCATTTGAGTTGCTTTTGGCTAGTTTCAAACTGTTCAGAGGCCGGTACGCACAGGATGATATTTTTGGAGCATCGTTTGGCTTGCTGGGTATTGGATTTAGCTTCTTTGAGGTAAGTAACTCTTCTAAACTTAGTGCTAAAGGTATGAAACCACGAAATATGTGTTATGAAATTGGTATTGAGGCGACGCACATGCTAGGTAACGGGTGTGTGAGCATGCATCGTGGGGGATTGTGACTTGGTCCGTCCTGTGAGACTGTAAAGTCGAATAGCTTATTGTTAATTACATGTTTCCTCGGTCTTCTAGAAATTTGACCATCATTCATGTTAGAAACCATGCTTAAGCCATATGATATCACTCTTGGGACCTGCAACGGTCGTGTACTAGTTGAATTAGCTGTTATTTGATGTTTTGTACTTAGTCACAATTTTACTTGCGTATCATATCTTCGTCTCCTCTTATTTTCTTGTTGATACCTATTATTATCTATTTTAGGTTGATTTGTATGATTTCTGAGAGCCCGAGAGACTAGAGAGGATAATGACTGAGATAGGGCCCGAGTGCCGAGCTGTGAGCTATGTGAATGTATATGGATCGAGTTGCATGCCGCAACGAGCTTTATGGCTATTTATGTATATGGATCAGGTTGCACGATGCAACGAGCCTTATGGCTATTTATGTATATGGATCGGGTTGCACGCTGCAACAAGCCTTATGGCTATTTATGCATATGTATCTGGTTGCACGCCGCAACGAGCCTTATGGCTATTTATGTATATGGATCGGGTTGCACACCGCAACGAGCCTTATGGATACTTATATGATTAGATGGGGTTGCGCGCCGCAATGAGCCTTATGTCAACTTATATGATTGGATCTGGTTGCACGCCATAGTGATATAGCGTTTGGGCTGAAGGAGCCACTTTGGAGTCTGCACAACCCTAGTGACCGCAGTCGACTGTATATTTATGGATCGGGCTGCACGTCACAACGGGTATTGTACAGCGCTGAGTGATTGAGTGTGTTGAGGATTGAGCATAGTGAGAGGGAATGTGAGACACTGAGATTGATTACTCCGAGAGTGTGGGTACATGAGCTCATCATCGAGATGCATTGCATTTGTCATGCGTACTTGAGATACATGCATAGAGATGCATTTCCTTCTGCTACCCAGTTTTGGGACATTTATGATTTTACCTATATCTTGACATGTAGGCTTAGAGACGTGATTTCCTCATGCTATCTGAAAATGAAATATCTTACTTATTGTTGAAAGGATTTTTAGGGAAAATCACAGTTTTCAAACTTACTCGTATATTTGGCATTTTCGGTAAAAGATTTGGGTTTTCACTGAGATACTTGAAAAGCATGCTTATTTTCTAGAACTCTGAAAAGATACCTCTTTTATTACTTGTACTATGATATTATGAACTATTGTGCAATATTGGTATTGGACCCGACCTTTGTGTTAGCTCGTCAATACTTTCAACCTAAGGTTAGGTTTGTTACTTACTAAGTACATGGGTCGGTTGTACTCATACTACACTTCTGTACATTGCGTGTAGATGTTGGTTGTTGATGATGTTGTGTTCGATGGGAGCTGGATTTAAGATGTACCTGCGTCCCGGTTGTAGCTGCCTCTTGTTCGTGGTAGCCTTAGATTTGTAAAACTCTGTTTATGTACTTTTCAAACAGACTATGTATTTATTTCATTTCAGATTTGTAAACTCTATTCTTGGAAGCTCATGTTTGTACTACCAGTCCTCGGAAAATGTATAGGATTAAGATATTTTCTTTTGCTTAGTTGCCTTATTAAATTTCATTGGAATTGGATAGTTGTTAATTGGATTACCTAGTGGGTTGGGTTAGGTGTCATCACGACTAGTTGAATTCTGGGTCGTGACAAAATACTATCAGAGCTCTAGGTTTATAGGTTCTACAAGTCATGAGCAAGTGTCTAGTAGAGTCTTGCGGATCTGTATGATGATGTCCATACCTATCTTCGAGAGGCTACAGGACATTTAGGATATACTTCTCATCTTTCTTTCCTTATTGTGCGGTATTGATTCAACTTTATGCGTAACTTTTTATATTCCTATCGCGTATTCGTATGCTCATGTGAGCGCTCGGTATCGACTGTGCTCTGGCGGCTTATGATTCCATGGATGAGGTGCGAGATGTAATTTCAATGTGCTGATGATGGGCCAATTTGGAGGACTAGAGGCCGGGTGGTGACTGTAGCTTGAGCACAGAGGTTTCAATTGTGTGAGCACGTGCTTTTAGACTTATACGTCTGGTAGTGTCCCTATGAATGGACCCCGTGACTCGATGGGTGATTGGATGGCTATGTGGTGAGTATGACGTGACTGCAAGATGTGTTCAGATTGTTCAAATGTGACGAGAAGAGCTTACTTGAGATGTAGCAAGGACGATTAGGTGTTTGATTTCAGCCTTTATTTGGCGTATGGCCTCGAGTTATGGGTGTGTTGAAGGACCTCTCATGTTTGTGAAGTGAAGTAGATTTTCATGTCGTTTTATGAGTTCAGACTTAGGGAGATTAAGTGATTGCTTAGTAGTTGTGGCTGTGAAAGGGTATAAGAGATGTCAGTTGAGTCTAAGCAGGTGGGTTATCTCCTGCGAGGTATCCTGAGGTTGTGTGATCCCTATGCTGTTTTGTAGAGAGTTCTCTTTTACCAGTGAATGATATATGTTGCAATTTGAGTTTGGATCACTTGTGGAAGTTGGCTTGACTATTACAAGGGTGAATGCGATATTTGCAGATAATTTGAAGTATTAGATGGTTTACGTTACAGGAGCTCAGGAAGGATTTAGTTGAATCTCACTGCAGTATTATGGCAGTAATAGAGTATGTGCATTATGAGTTATTGTGTGTTTTGATCTATGGCTTTGATCCAAGTGGGGTAGTCTGCTATCGACGAGTTGAATGCACATTTATGTGTTGTATTGGTTTCGGTTTGAGGTGTACTAGTGATCTAGTTATGACTGTAGGGCTTGAGATTAAGGATGATTCGAGTAAGGGAATTTCTTGATACAGGTTGTATTACACTCTATGGGTATATGAGAATCATAAAATAATTAAGTGGTTATTCGTGAAGGATGTAGTGTGCATGGACTAGGAATTGCTCGGTTGCTTAGGAGTGTGGGTTACACCCTTGGGTGTTGGTGTGATAATGGGGCATAGGTTGTTCGGTCCATTTGGTCAGTTTAATTAAGATTTGAGTAGAGTGGATGACTCTCAAGAATAGTTCTAATAGATTCAAGATTTATATGTAGCGATTTGGAATTTTCAAGAATTGTATATGGCTAGAAAACGAGAGTTATATTGGACGGTGTGAGACTTGTGGAATTATTTTTATATACCATTGTGGATTATGCATTTCAGCAGCAAGAAGGTGAAGGACAATTTTAGGTTCACATAAGGTCTGTTGAGAGTGGGTGTCGGTTGTGGTGGTTTGGGGTGCTTAAGAGGGAAGTCAGCGGCTTATGGGACTTAGGGCGTTGTGGTTTTATACTAGGGTCTCTGGTGTGGTAAAATTTTGGTTAAAGATCGTGGTGTTCTAGCAGAGAGAAGTATCAATTTGAAGGTAATTTGGAAGGGACTTGGAGAACTAGGACAACTTGGTATTAGGTTGGATCAACACAGTAATGGATATAATCGGTTCTTTGGGTACTTATGACGTGGCTAGTCTCTACTGGTGTTTTGTGGCAATGCTCTTGGGTTTTGGCGACCCGCGTGGCTTGGTGGAGTTGAAGAGATTTAGTTCTGATGGTTTGGTTATGTGCAAATGGATTTCCAAAGAGTTCTCGATGAATTCTATCACGGTTCGAGGTGGATATTTCCTACTGGCGAGATGAGCATGTATAATATTGTGATTTCCTACTTGATGGATCAAATAGAAGGTTTCTAACTGATCAGATATGTATTCTACTTGTGACTAAGAGTGATTATGAGATTCTCATGCTTTTCATATGACGACATGATAGATGCGATGTCGTGTGGGATTGAGATTTGCATGTGCAAGGTCACAGTTCAGTTTTGAAGGGAAGGTCATGAATTATTAGATAACATAGATGATTTTAGATGATAGATGAATGATATTATTACTTGGAATTGCAGGAGAAGGGTGCATATTTCATAAGGCGCGTTGTGTTTTGACTTGTGGATGCTTCATTGGTATTGCAGTACCCGCCTGGTTGATTGGTTGTTGATATTAAAAAAATTTGCTATGTGGCAAGGGAGAACTATAGAAGTATTTCCTCATGGTATGATCGTGTGTGAGAGATAGGTTAGACATTCGGGCGGTGGATTTAGGATCAGATATGTTGATTCGTGTACTCTATGGAATTGGAAACTGGAGTTCTTCAAAGCATGATGTTTCGTGGTTGTGGACTATGAAAATGTGGCCAAAGCTAGCCAGATGATATTGTTTTATGGTTAGATTGTTGTGGACTTTTGGAAGGGCAGGTCAATTTAGGGATGATCGGAGTTGATTTGGGGGCCCATTGGTAGGCCCAATGAAGATGTGTATTCTACACCGGGTAAGATTTATTGACTCTGAACTGCTATTGTTGAGGGTTGTGCCATTCGGTTAGAATTAATTTATTCGTATCGGATATGTTCTATGTGTTAATCTTCCATTCTACAGAGGGTTATGATTCGTTGGTTTTATGCACACATGGTGCGGTTCTATTTGGGCCTTATAGCGAAATTCGACTGAGATGGTGTGATAACCCAAAGGGTCATCTTATAAACAAAGACTCCATTCCAGGCTTACTAGCCTTAAAAGATTAATTTTATTTACCTCAATTTGCGTGCACAGTTCGGGCGTGAAATCGGAAAGTTTTTATGTGAAAATATGAGAAGTAGTAATTTCTAGAGTTAAAATTTGATTTTAGTTGACTTTGGTTAGCATTTTGAGTAAACAGACCCATATATGTGTTCCGACGATCCAGGAGGTCTGCAGTAAAATATGAGACTTGGGCGTATGCCTGGAATTGAATTCCGAGGTCCCTAGCCTTAGAAAATAATTTTTGAAGAAAATTGTTTACCTGGTTATTACAAGAAATAAAGAAATGAAATAATATGTGAAGTTATTGGTATTAGGACCGTATTTTGATTCCGGAGCCCGGAACAAGTTTGTTATGATATTTAAGTCCTATCTGTGAAATTTGATAAGAATCGGAGTTGGTTTGACGTGATTCGGACGTAAGGTTGAAAAGTTAGAAATTTGAGTGTTCTTGAAGAAATCTGGAGTTTTGAGGTTAAATTTGTAGATTTTGATGTTATTTTGATGATTCGATTGCACGAACAAGTCTGTACAATGTTTTAGACTTGCGTGCATGTTTGGTTTGGAGCCCCGAGGGCTCGGGTGAGTTTCGGGCAGGCTACGGAGTGGCTAGACTTAGAAAAATTTCATCATAGCTGAAAATCTGGTGTTGCAGGCCTCTGATCTCGCGTTTGCGAGATTAGGCTTCGTATTTGCGAAGTCCTGGGCCAGCCCCAGATCTCCCAAATGCGAGATTCTTGTTCTCAAATGCGAGGCAGTGGAATGTCACAAATGCGACAAATTTATCGCAAATGCGATGACTGCCCAAAATCGAAGGTTTCGCAAATGCGAGATCCGCGCCCAGTTAAATCAGATTTTTGACGGGTTTTTCACTTCTTTTTTAATTCTCTGAAACCTTAAGCTTCCATAGGCGATTTTCCAAAGACCCAAACTTCTCCAAATCATTGGTAAGTGATCTCTAACTAATTCCTTTCTTTCCTTAACAACTTTTAACAAGATTTCAACCAAAAATCTAGAGTTTTCATGGTAAAAAAAATTGGGATTTTTGGGTAGAACTTAGGAATTTAGACCTCGAATTGAGGTCGGATTCCAAAACCAATTTTATATCCAGGCTCGGGGGAGATTGGATAAACGGGTTTTGTTCCGAACCTCGAGTTTAGACCAAGCGGGCCCGGGGTCAATTTTTATATTTTGATAAGAAAACATAGGAAACCCATAGAGTTTCATTAAAGTTGGTTCCTTTAAGCAATAATTGATGATATTGAACCAATTGTGGTTATATTCGAGCGGGTTAGAGGCAAATTCTAAAGCAAAGGTTGTGCTAGAGCAGTGATTGCTTGTGAGATTAAGGTAAGTGCTTGGTTTAACCTTGACTTGAGGGAATAGGAATCCCCACTTAAATGCTATGTGAATTTACATGTGTGTGGTGTATAGATGAGGTGACGAGTATCTATGCACCGCTAAATTATTGTTGAACATTGCCCCTTCCCCGTTTCCAATTATTTGCTCCCGGGCTTAATTGCTTCAGGATCATTGATATTTATGTGTCTATTTGGGTTAGTTAACTTATTGTTAAGTATTGTTTCAAGTATTTTGGAAGTGTTGGGTGTTCTCTTGATTTTGTTATGTTACAAAAGGATTGAGCTGGATGTCAGTGTTACGATATGTATATAATTGCCGGTTGGTTTCGTTGTGAAATGATAATTGATGAAGTTTATGAGTTTTACAGCTTCTGTTTACAATTTATGATTTCAAAAATGTTGTGAAAGGCTTGGCCTGAATTGTGAAAGTTTTTGTAAATAAACTGATATGATATGCCTGGCGGGAGCGGGTTGCACGCTGCAACAAGGAGTGATAAGGGTGGACAGGTGGGATCGGGTTGCACGCCGCAACAGGAGAAATAAGAGTGATATATATATATATATATATGGAGGAGCAATAAGGGTGGACATGTGGGATTGGGTTGCACGCCGCAACAAGGAGCAATAAGGGAAAATATTCATGTTTTACTATTTATAAAATAAAGGCTGGAATACTCGTTGTTTTATTGTCATTATTTCATATTCTGCTCTTACTGTTATTTAAAGTGAAACTTGTTCTGTTTATAATTGTTGAGACATAAATACTGTGAAAGGCTTTGATTCAAATTGTGAAAATCCTTTTTATAAATAAAGTGATGTGATTGTCTGGTGGGAGCGGGTTGCACGCCGCAACAAGGAGTGATAAGGGTGGACAAGTGGGATCGGGTTGCATGCCGCAACAGGAGAAATAAGGGTGATATGTATATAGGAAGGAGCAATAAGGGTGGACAGGTGGGGGCGGGTTGCGTGCCGCAACAAGGAGATNGCTAGACTTAGAAAAATTTCATCATAGCTGAAAATCTGGTGTTGCAGGCCTCTGATCTCGCGTTTGCGAGATTAGGCTTCGTATTTGCGAAGTCCTGGGCCAGCCCCAGATCTCCCAAATGCGAGATTCTTGTTCTCAAATGCGAGGCAGTGGAATGTCACAAATGCGACAAATTTATCGCAAATGCGATGACTGCCCAAAATCGAAGGTTTCGCAAATGCGAGATCCGCGCCCAGTTAAATCAGATTTTTGACGGGTTTTTCACTTCTTTTTTAATTCTCTGAAACCTTAAGCTTCCATAGGCGATTTTCCAAAGACCCAAACTTCTCCAAATCATTGGTAAGTGATCTCTAACTAATTCCTTTCTTTCCTTAACAACTTTTAACAAGATTTCAACCAAAAATCTAGAGTTTTCATGGTAAAAAAAATTGGGATTTTTGGGTAGAACTTAGGAATTTAGACCTCGAATTGAGGTCGGATTCCAAAACCAATTTTATATCCAGGCTCGGGGGAGATTGGATAAACGGGTTTTGTTCCGAACCTCGAGTTTAGACCAAGCGGGCCCGGGGTCAATTTTTATATTTTGATAAGAAAACATAGGAAACCCATAGAGTTTCATTAAAGTTGGTTCCTTTAAGCAATAATTGATGATATTGAACCAATTGTGGTTATATTCGAGCGGGTTAGAGGCAAATTCTAAAGCAAAGGTTGTGCTAGAGCAGTGATTGCTTGTGAGATTAAGGTAAGTGCTTGGTTTAACCTTGACTTGAGGGAATAGGAATCCCCACTTAAATGCTATGTGAATTTACATGTGTGTGGTGTATAGATGAGGTGACGAGTATCTATGCACCGCTAAATTATTGTTGAACATTGCCCCTTCCCCGTTTCCAATTATTTGCTCCCGGGCTTAATTGCTTCAGGATCATTGATATTTATGTGTCTATTTGGGTTAGTTAACTTATTGTTAAGTATTGTTTCAAGTATTTTGGAAGTGTTGGGTGTTCTCTTGATTTTGTTATGTTACAAAAGGATTGAGCTGGATGTCAGTGTTACGATATGTNTTCATCGAGGTTAGGCTCGGCACTTACTCAGTACATGAGGTCGGTTGTACTGATACTACACTCTCCACTTCTTGTGCAGATCCAGGTACCGGTCAGAGTTAAGTGAAAGTAGTAGCTTACATTATTCGCACGGAGACACGAGGTAGATCTGCTGGCTTCTGCAGATTCCTGGAGTCTTCCCTTTATTATTTAGATATTGTTTTATTTCATTCATAACAGAGATACATTTCTTTCAGACCATTATTTGTAGTATTCTTTAGAAGTTCGTGAATTGTGGCACCAGACCCTGGGTAGTTATACATTTATTATTAGTTCGTGGTTCGTCTTATTATCTGTAATATTATTCTTGATATCAATCATTGGAAAGTTTTGGATTTCGTGTTTGTTTGGAATTGTTTATTGTCTTTAAATAAATTTAAAGAAAAATGGTTAATTAAGTTCTACCATTGGCTTGCCTAGCAAGTGTGGTATTAGGCGCCATCACGATCCCGAGGGTTGGGAATTTGGGTCGTGACAAGTTGGTATCAAAGCACCAGGTTGCATAGGTCTCACAATTCACGAACAAACTTGATAGAGTTAGAAGGATTGGTATAGAGACATCTGTACTTATCTCTCAGAGGCTATGAAGTTAGGAACAAAATCATTTTTATTTCTCTCTGTCGTGCGATCCTTGATATCTTAGAAAATACTGATTGAACTCTTCTATTCTCTTGCAAATGACGAGAACACGTGCTTCCTCTTCCGCTAACTAACAATCCGGTCTTCCAGCAGCAGCAACTCCTATTAGGGGCAGAGGCCGAGGCCACGTCTGGGTACGAGGTAGGGGAAGGACGCAGCCTACTGCTCAGACAACAGCTCCAGCTGCGGAGCCCCAATTTGAGATTGATGAGGGGGCTCCAGCTCAGACCGTTCCAGCTGGACCAGCTCAGGTTCTAGAGGGGTTTATTGCTACCCCGGTACTTCAGGAGGCTTTGGTCCGATTAGTAGGCCTTGTGGAAGTGTAGCCCAGACTAGCACACTCCCTGTTGCAGCAGCCGCATCTCAGGCTGGAGGAGGGTCCAGACTCTTGTTACCCACACTTCTGATCAGACTACTCCTCAAATCCAGACCCCAGCAGCCAACCCAGTTGGGGTAGTTCAGACAGTTTCTGCAGCCCCGATCACTGAGGGGGCAACTATGAGTTCCGATGCTTTGTGGAGACTGGACAGGTTTATCAAGCTAATTCCACTCCATTTCAGCGGTACATCTTTTGAAGACCCACATGATTTTCTTGACCACTGCTATGAAGTATTGCAGAACATGGGGATAAGTTGAAAGCAACGAGGTTGATTTATATGAGCTGTGAAGTTTAACATTGTGGATTATCAGACACTGTGACCTGTGACTTCGTGCCAAGTGAGTAAGTCCACTGTCAAGGGATAGATTGCGGGATCATGTGTTTTATCGGTGTTGGCTCAGAAGGTATAAGGCCTGAGATTTTTGCAAGAGATAAAGCTGGAACTGTCGGTATGCCTTCCTTGTTAATATCCCTATATCTAAATACCAAAGGAGTTATATAGACAACTTTAAATCTATGGAAGGTCTACTCATCATGGAAGTCATGATTGCGGATTTTGGGGTGCCTCAGAGGGAGTGCAGTGGTTAACAAGCTTCTAAACCATAGGGTTCGTGCCAAGATTTATCTGTATAGAACTCTACTTTTGTGATCATTGTGCGTCAATAGGGATGAGAGTTACCCCAAAGAATAACGAAGAGTATATGAATAAATGTGGTAGCTCAACAGTGTTGAGACGACATAGTAAGAGAAGAAATTGGACGCCGGTGTTTGTGGCAAGCTTATGAAGAGGACGACCAGCCATTGCAACATCAACTACTTGGATCAGTTCTCCCAAATTCTATTGATAGAATTGTTTCTCATACTCATTTAAGGATTCAATTATAATCGTAAAATTTTGTACGACGCAGGGCAGATTGATACTTTATTTCGGCTAGTGTTAGAAATTATCCTAGGCTTGGGAGAGTCATATTTCATCAGAGCACTCAGGCTACGTGCCCCATTGCAGTTACAACTCAACTTACATGTCCAGCTAGGGGAAGGGGGTCGGAATGTCGAAGGTGGAGGTCAGACTCCTAGAGGTGGAGATCCAACCTGTTGATATACTTTCTATGGTATGGCTGAGGTCGCTATATCAGATAGTGTCATTACAATTATAATTTCTAGTTATTATAAATTGGAAATTTGCTTAACTTGATTCGGTTATGAGTATCTAAGAAAGTTCTCCTAATATGATCCACTCATGGGTGAGCTTCGTATCTGAAATCTACTTATGTGAATACTTATATTGGGAGATTCTATGGAGATATCTATGTCTATCATTATGTGTTGCAATTTGTCTAATGGAAAATATTTAAAAGAAGAAAATGGAATGTTTCGATTGGCACGATGTGCATATTACTTGTGATTCAAAACTGAGGGCGATACCCTCACATTTTAATATGATTTGGTATGTTTAAATCGGGCTATGAGCCGCGGTGGAAGTTATATAAGGACGAGGTCCTTGTGATGAAAATTCTTGTGCTTAAATTATCTCTTGTGAAACTAAAATTTGTACTATAGTACTAATAGGAGTCATGCCTGATAGGTTTATTTTAAAATTTTTGTATAAAATTTATCTGTGCATAATTTTCCAAATCTGTGTTATGATTATTGAGCTTTAACCTACAAGGTAGGTTCCCGCCCAGGTGGCGTTAAATGAAACACGTTAATTCAGGTAGATAATTATGAGTTCTTCATGCGCCACATCTTGTTGTCAGTATTGTGAAGGTTTGAAAGGAGATTATTGTTAACGTGAAGTTAGTTGATGATTCTGCAATTGATTATGAGCAACTATTAAGATCATATTGAACCAAAAGGGTGTTCCATTTAAATGGTCGGACGAGTGTGAGGCGAGCTTTCAAAAGCTCAAGATATCTTTGACTTCAGCACCGGTATTGGTGTTACCATCAGGTTCAGGATTTTTCATGGTATATTGTGATGCTTCCCGTGTTGGGTTGGGAGCGGTATGGATGCAAGAGGGCAGGGTGATAACATATGTGTCTCGGCAGTTAAAGATTCATGAGAAGAATTATCATGTCCATGACTTAGAGTTGGCAGCCATTGTTCATGCATTGAAAACACGGAGGTACTATTTTTATGGCGTGCCGTGTGAGGTTTACACGGATCATCGTAGCCTCCGGTACTTGTTCAAGCAAAAGGATCTTAATTTGAGACAGAGGAGATGGTTAGATTTATTGAAATATTGTGATATCACTATATTGTATCATCCGGGAAAGGCCAATGTGGTGGCCGATTCATTGAGTAGGAAAGCAATAAGTATGGGCAGCCTTGCATGTGTTCCAGTTGGTGAGAGACCGTAAGCTTCAGATATTCAGACGTTGGCTAATCAGTTCATGAGGTTGGATATTTCGCCCAACCATGTTCTAGCTTGTACAATTGCTCGGTCTTCCTTATTCGAGCGTATCAAAGATCGGCAGAATAATGACCCCCACTTGATGGTCCTTAGGGACACCGTTCGGCACGGCGGTGCCAAGAAGGTTACAATTGGAGATGATGGTGTTTTGAGGATGCAGGGTCGTATATGTGTGCCTAATGTTGAGGGCCTTCGTGAGTTGATTCTTGAAGAAGCTCACAGTTCTAAGTATTCTATTCACCCGAGTGCTGCCAAGATGTACCAGAACCTGCGACAACACTACTGGTGGCGAAGGATGAAAAAGGATATTGTTGCTTATGTGGCTCATTGTTTGAATTGCCAACATGTGAAATATGAGCATCAAAGACCCAGTGGTTTACTTCAGCAGATAGAGATTCCTGAGTGGAAGTGGGAGCCTATCACTATGGACTTCATTGTTGGGCTCCCACGGACTCAGTGGAAGTTCGACACCGTTTGGGTTATTGTGGATAGGTTGACTAAATCAACACATTTCATTCCAGTGGAAAGTACTTACACTTCGGAGCGGTTGGAAGAGATATATATTCGAGAGATTCTTCACCTTCACGGTGTGCCAATGTCTATTATTTCTGATCGAGGTATGCAGTTTACCCGGCACTTTAGGAGGGCAGTTCAACGAGAGTTGGGTACCCGAGTTTAGTTGAGCACCGCATTTCATCCTCAGACGAACGGGCAGTTCGAGCATACTATTAAGATTTTATAGGATATGCTCCGCGCTTGTGTTATTGACTTTGGAGGTTCTTAGGATCAGTTCTTGCCGTTAGCAGAGTTTTCCTACAATAATAGTTATCAGTCGAGCATTCAGATGGCTCCCTATGAGGCATTATATGGTAGACGGTGTAGATCGCCTGTTGGGTGGTTTGAGCCGGGAGAGGCTCGGTAATTGGGTATAGACTTAGTTCAAGAGGTCTTAGATAAGGTCAAGATTATACAGGATCGACTTCGTGCAACTCAGTCTAGCCAAAAGAGTTATGCCGACTGTAAGGTTCGTGGTGTGGAATTCATGGTTGGAGAGAGAGTATTACTTCGGGTATCGCCCATGAAGGGTGTTATGAGGTTTGGGAAGAAGGGTAAGTTGAGCCCTAGGCATATCAGGCCATTTGAGATTCTTGATAGAGTGGGGAGGTAGCTTATAGACTTGCGTTGCCTCCAGGGTTATCCTTAGTTCATCCGATATTTCATGTATCTATGCTCCGAAAATATCATGGTGACCCGGCCCACGTGTTAGATTTCAGCTCTATCCAATTGGACAAAGATTTGACTTATGAGGAGGAGCCGGTAGCCATTCTAGACCGGTAGGTTTGTCAGTTAAGATCAAAGAGTTACCCTTCAGTTCGAGTGCAGTGAAGGGGTCAGCTTGTTGAGGAAGCTACTTGGGAGTCTGAGTCGGACATGCAGAGAATATATTCCCACTTGTTTGCCAGTTCAGGTAATTTTTTATGTCCGTTCGAGGACGAACGTTTGTTTTAGAGGTGGAAATTGTGATGACCCAAAGGGTCATATTATAAAGAAAGACTCTATTCCAGGATTATTAGCCTTAAAAAGATTAATTCTATTTACCTCGATTTGCGTGCATAGTCCGGGCGTGAAATCGAAAAGCTTTTATGTGAAAATATGAGAAATACTAATTTCTAGAGTTAAAATTTAGTTTTAGTTGACTTTGGTCAACAATATGAGTAAAAAGACTCGGATATGTGTTCCGACAATCTCGGGAGGTCCGCAGTAAAATATAGGACTTGGGCGTATGCCCGGAATTGAATTCCGAGGTCTCTGGCCTTAGAAAATATTTTTTGAAGAAAATTGTTCAGCTGGTTATTACAAGAAATAAGGAAATAAAATAATATGTGAAATTATTGGTATCAGGCCCATATTGTGATTCCGGAGCTTGGAACAAGTTTGTTATGATATTTAAGTCATATCTGTGAAATTTGATGAGAATCGGAGTTGGTTTGACGTGATTCGGACGTCCGGTTGAAAAGTTAGAAATTTGAGTGTTATTGAGGAAATATGGAGTTTTGAGGTTAAATTTGTAGATTTTGATGTTATTTTGATGATTCGATTGCACGATCAAATCCGTATGATATTTTTAGACTTGCGTGCATGTTTAATTTGGAGCCCCGAGGGCTCGGGTGAGTTTCGGGTAGGCTACGGATTGGCTAGACTCAGAAAAATTTCATCACAGCTGAAAATCTGGTGTTGCAGGCCTTTGTTGGGGTTTTTTGGGAAGAGCTTAGGAATTTAAAATTTTGGGGATTTAGACCTCAAATTGAGGCTGGATTCCAAAACCAATTGTATATCCGAGCTCGGGGAGATTGGTTAACGGGTTTTGGTCCGAACCTCGAGTTTAGACCAAGCGGGCTTGGGGCCGATTTTTGTATTTTGATAAGAAAACATAGGAAATCCATAGAGTTTCATTAAAGTTGGTTCCTTTAAGCAATAATTGATGATATTGGACAAATTGTGATTAGATTCGAGCGAGTTAGAGGCAAATTCTAAAGGAAAGGCTGTGATAGAGCAGTGATTGCTTGTGAGATTAAGGTAAGTGCTTGGTTTAACTGTGATGATCCAATGGATTATTTTATGAATTTAGACTCCGCTCTATACTTAATATCCATTAAAAGACTAATTTTAAATACCTCGATTGGCGTGTGCAGTCTGGGCGTGAAACCGGAAAGCTTTTATGTGAAAAAATGAGAAATAGTTATTTCTAGAATTTAAATTTGATAAAAGTTGATTTTGGTCAATATTTTCAGTAAACGAAACTAGATCCGTGTTACAACGATCCCGGAGGTCCGTAATAAAATATGGGACTCGGGTGTATGCCCGGAAATGAATTCCGAGGTCCCAAGCCTTAGAAATCAATTTTTGAAAGAAATTATTTTGGTGAAATGTTTATGAATTGGAGAAAAGAAATAATGTTTAAAATCATTGGTATCGGGCCTGTATTTTGGTTCTGGAGCCTGGTACAGATTCGTTATGATATTAAAAGTTTAACTGTGGAATTTGGTGAAAATGGAGTTTATTTGACGTGATTTGGACATCCGATTGAAAAGTTATGAACTTTAAGTGTTCTTGATGAAAATGATGAGTTTTGAGGTTTAATTCATAGTTTTACATGTTATTTTCATGATTTGATCACACGAGCAAGTCCGTATGATATTTTTAGACTTGCATGCATGTTTTGTTTAGAGCCCCGAGGGCTCGGGTGAGTTTTGGATAGGCCATGAGAGGTTTTGATCATGTATAAGTGCTGCTGTAGTCTGTTTTCTAGTGCCCAGGCCCGTGTACTATGCAATCGCATAGCCATGTCCCCGGTCGTATACTGTAGTCTCAGTGGGGGTCCTTTGGTGTACTGTGTGAACGCAACATTAAGTGTGCGATCCCGAAGCTTCGTCTGGGCAAGCTCTGCGAATGCACTCCCTACTGTGCGAGCGCATATCATTAAAACAGGTCTGGGGGAGGAGAGGCTAGTACTCTATGCGATCGCACCCCTCCCCACGCGAACGCACTGTCCAGTTTCCCTTACCCTATGCGAACCCATGCTTTTGAGTGCGAACGCATAGGTCTGTTGCCCAGCTAATATAAATACTCTTTTAAAAACGGGCGGACCTTCTTCTTCACCATGTTTTCGAGGTTTACAGCCCTAAGTGCGATTTTCTTCAACAATTATCATCCCCAAGTCATAGGTAATCAATTCTAAACTTTGTTCTTTCAATTCCTTACTGTTTCTCATCACTTTTAAAGTAAAAACTAAGAATTTTCATGGTAAAAATTGAGGGTTTAGGTAGAATTAGGGAATTTTGTAAAAATCAAAATTTTATATCAAATAGAGGTCGGATTTCAAAACTAATAGTATATTTGGGTTCGTGGATGAATGGGTAAACATAATTTGGTCCGAACCCCGAGTTTAGACCAAGTGGGCTCGGGGTCGGGTTTTCACTTTTTTTGAGAAAACTTAGGAAAGTCATATTTTTCAATAAAGTTAGTTCCTTTAGCATAAATTTATGATATTGAGTTAATTATGATTAGATTATAGCAAGTTAGAGAAAGATTCTAAAGGAAAAGCAGTAATTGAGCAGTGAGTAGCCTACGAAATTGAGGTAAGTGTTTGGTCTAACTCTGACTTGAGGAAATAAGAATCACCACTTGTTTGCTTTGTGAAATGCATGTGTGGGGTGAATAGGTGAGGTGACGAGTATCTATGCACCACCAAATTTCCTATTAAACATGATCCCTTTCCCGTTCCCAACTTAATTGATTCTTGTCTTAATTGTTCTATGTTCATTATTGCTTCTATGACTACTTGGCCATGTTATTTTGTTGTTAAATATTGTTGTGGTTAATTTTGGAAAGACTATTGATTGTTTTAGCTAGTTCCCTTGTGGTACAAAACGGTTGAGAGGTTTGGCATTGTTTTTACGATATATATATATATATATATATATATATATATATATATATATGCATAGTTATGTTCCTGTTGGTTTCATGGTTGAGAGGATATTGATGAAGTTATGAGAAAAATACAATTTTGTTATTTATAATTGTTGAGACAAAAATATTGTGAAAGGCTTGGCCTAAATTGTGAAATTTATGAATAGATTGATACGACATGTCTGGTGGGAGCGGGTGGCACGCCGCAACAAGGAGTGATAAGGGTGGACAGGTGGATCGGGTTGCACGCCGCAACAAGAGTAACAAGGGTGATATATTTAGGGAGGAGTAATAAGGGTGGACATGTGGGAGCGGGTTGCACGCCGCAACAAGGAGCAATAAGGGAGGACGTTTATATTTTTACTGAATTTCAAAGAAAATAAAGATTTGAAAAGCTTAAATGTTTATTTTACTATTCTTCATATTTTCGGCACTACTTTTATTTAAAGTTAAAGTTTGGAAACTTGGAAATTATTTGAGAATGGGTTATAGATGAGGCCTGTAAAAGGCGGCTGAGTTATTTTATTTTTATTGCAGTACTTAATTATTTGTTTAGATTTCCTTCTTGCTTTATATATTATTGTCACAGGTTAAATTGCTAAAGCCCCGTCGTAACCTCGTCACTACTTTGTCGAGGTTAGGCTCGACACTTACTCAGCACATGGGGTCGGTTGTACTGATACTACACTCTACACTCTTTTGTGCAGATCCAGGTACCGGTCAACAATAGAGATATTTAGATCAACTATTCATTTATTCGGAGACACGAGGTATATCTGCCGACGTTTGCAGATGCCCAGAGTCTTCTCCTATTTTCATAAACGCTGTTTTATTATATTCAGAACAGTTACATTATTTCTTTCAGCCAAGTATTTGTAGTATTCTTTAGTAGTTCGTGAATTGTGACACCTGACTCTGGGGTAGTTCTAGATCTATTTATATAATTAGTTCGTGGTTCGTTTTATTGAATTGTTTATTAATTTATCTTTGGAAATTATTTACCGATACCCAATGGATTCAGTTTACTTTAGATAATTTTATTATGTCTAAACGAATAATAAATGCAAAGTAGTTAATCGAATTATAACATTGGCTTTCTTAGCAAGTGTGGTGTTAGGCGCCATCACGATCCCTAAGGTTGGAGAAATTTGGGTCGTGACAAGTTGGTATCAGAGCACTAGGTTGCTTAGGTCTCACAATTCACGAACAAGCTTAGTAGAGTCTGAAGGATCGGTATTGAGACGTCTGTAGTTATCTTTCGGAGGCTATTTATTTTTACTCTATTGTGCGATTCTTGTATCCCAAATACTGATTAGATTTTTCTATTCTCTTGCAGATGGCGAGAACACGTGTTTCATCTTCCTCTGACCAGCATTCCGGTCCTCCAGCAGCAGCAACTCCTACTAGGGGCAGAGGCCGAGGCAGGGGAAAAAATCATCCCATTGCCCAGGCAGCAGCCCCAGCTGCGGAACCCTATATTGAGATTAATGAGGGGATTCCAGCTCAGGCTGTTCCAGCGGGACCAGCTCAGGTCCCCGACGGGTTTATTGCTACCCTGGTTCTTCAGGATGCTTTGGTCCGTTTAGTGGGCTTGATGGAGAGTGTGGCCTAGACGGGCACATTCCCTGTTGCAACAGCCGTATCTCAGGCTGGAGGAGGGGTCCAGACTCCTGCTACCCACACTCCAGTCCAGACTTCTCCTCAGGTTCAGACCCCAATAGCCAATCCCGTTAGGGTAATTCAACCAGTTGCAGCAGTGCCGCCCGTTAATGGGGCAACTATGTCTACCGATGCTTTATGGAGGTTGGACAGATTCATTAAGTTATTTCCTGTTCACTTTAGTGGTGCTACTTCAGAGGACCCTCAGGAATATCTGGATAGTTGTCATGAGGTGTTGCGAAATATGGGTATTTTGGAGACCAATGGGGTAAATTTTGCTGCTTTTCAGATGAATGGTTCTGCCAAGAAATGGTGGAGGGACTTTCTGTTGACTAGACCAATTGGATCACCTGCTCTTACTTGGGATCAGTTCTCTCATCTCTTTTTGGAGAAGTTCTTTCCTGTTACTACTCGAGAGGATAAGCGTCGTCAGTTTGAGCGACTTCAGCAGGGCAGCATGACAGTGACCCAGTATGAGACTTGTTTCATGGATTTGGCTAGATATACCATTCTTTTATTGCCCATAGAGAGGGAGAGGGTCAGACGGTTTATTAATGTCCTTGCTCAGCCCATCATGTTGCAGATGGACAAGGAGACAAGGACCGATATTTCTCTTCAGGATGCAGCTAATATAGCTAGGAGGGTAGAGTCACTTCTCGGGATGGGAGGTCAGGGATCAGACAAGAGACCTTGCCATTCCGGTAGTTTCAGTGGTGCCTCATCTAGAGGCGGGACTTCATTTAGCAAAGGCCATTCTTCCAGGTCTTTCCATTCAGCACTACAGGATTCACATGGTACTTTAGGGAGTCGTGGTTCTTATGTGCCTCCTTCTGCTCAGCCAGTCTACAGTGCTCCTTCAGCTCCTATTAGAGCACCTCCTCTGCAGAGTTATTATCGTGGTCAATCGATTTGTCAGGGTCAGTCCTCATATCAGGAGGGATGTTTTTAGTGTGATGAATATGGGCATATTCGGAGAGCTTGTCCGAGGTTTCTGAGTAATCAGCATCAGTACCAGAGTTCTCGTGCCATAGTTCTGGCACCAGCTGCAGCACCACCTGCCCAGCCAGCAAGGGGTAGGGGTCAGGTAATTAGAGGTAGAGGCCAGAATGTTAGAGGTGGCGGTCCTCCCAGAGGTGTCGTTCAAGGTGGTGGGGCCCTACCCCGACTATATGCATTTCCAGCCAGGCATGAGGCAGATTCCTCCGACGCTGTTATTACAGGTATCATCTCAGTTTGTGATAGAGTTGCTTCATTTTTATCTGATCCGACTTCTACTTACTCATATGTTTCATCCTATTTTTCTTTTATTTGAATGTGCCCCGTAATCCCTTGAGTGTTCCTGTTTATGTGTCTACACAGTCGGGGATGCTAGCGTGGTAGATCGAGTATACCGTTCGTGCTTGGTAGTCATAGAAAATCTTGAAACTAGTGTGAATATTTTACTTCTAGACATGGTTGATTTTGATGTTATATTGGGCACGGATTGGTTGTCGCCCTATTATGCCATCTTAGAATGTCATGCCAAGACAGTTACTTTAGCATTGTCGGGGTTGCCTCGATTAGAATGGAAAGGGTCTTCTGGTCATTCTCCCAGCCAGGTGATTTCATATGCCAAGGCTCGCTGCATGGTGGAGAAAGGGTGTTTGGATTATTTGGCTCATATTCGTGATTCCAATGCCGAGGTTTCTTCTATAGAGTCAGTTCCTATCGTGCGTGAGTTTCCTGAGGTATTCCCTGTAGACCTGCCGGGTATGCCACCCGATAGGGATATTGATTTCTGTATTGATGTGGCTTCGGGCACTCAGCCCATTTCTATTCCTCCATATCGGATGGCCCCACCAGAATTGAAAGAATTAAAAGAACAGTTACAAGACTTGCTAGATAAGGGTTTCATAAGACCCACGCTCTCTCCTTGAGGTTCACCAATTTTGTTTGTAAAGAAGAAAGATAGGTCGATGAGAATGTGTATAGATTACCGGCAGCTGAATAAAGTTACTATCAAGAATAAATATCCGTTACCGAGAATTGATGACCTATTTGATCAGCTTTAGAGTGCTAGAGTATTTTTGAAAATTGATTTGAGGTCAGGCTATCATCAGCTGAAGATTAGGGCATCCGATATTCCTAAGATAGCCTTTCGGATGAGGTATGGGCATTATGAATTTTTGGTTATGTCTTTTGGGATGACTAATGCTCCAACAGCCTTTATGGATTTGACAAATCGGGTTTTTAAGCCCCATTTGAACTCTTTTGTGACCGTGTTCATTGATGACATTCTTATATACTCCCGCAGACAGGAAGAGCATGAGCATCACCTCCGTATATCACTCCAGACTTTGAGAGATTATCGGTTGTATGACAAGTTTTCTAAATGTGAGTTCTGGCTAGATTCAGTAGCCTTTTTGGGTCATATTGTATCAGCTGAGGGTATTCAGGTTGATCCTAAGAATATAGAGGAAGTCAGGGACTAGCCTAGACCCACTACAACTACGGAGATTAAGAGTTTCTTGGTTTTGGAGGGTTACTACCGTTGTTTTGTGGAGGGGTTCTCATCCATAGCAACCCCAATGACTAAATTGACTCAGAAAGGTTCCCCATTTAAATGGTCAGATGAGTGCGAGGCGAGCTTTCAGAAGCTCAAGACAGCCTTGACTTCAGCATCGGTGTTGGTGTTACCATCAGATCCGGGTTCTTTCACGGTGAATTGTGATGCTTCCCGAGTTGGCCTTGGAGCAGTGTTGATGCAGGATGGCAGGGTGATTGCGTATGCATCTCGACATCTCAAGGTCCATGAGAAAAATTATCCCGTTCATGACTTAGAGTTGGCATCCATTGTTCATGCATTAAAAATTTGGAGGCACTATCCTTATGGCATGCCGTGTGAGGTTTTTACTGACCATCGTAGTCTCCAATACTTATTCAAGCAGAAAGATCTAAGTTTGAGGCAGCGGAGATGGTTAGAGTTACTAAAATATTATGATGTCACCATATTGTATCACTCAGGGAAGGCCAATGTGGTGGCCGATGCATTGAGTAGAAAGGCGGTGAGTATGGGCAACCTTGCGTATATTCCAGTTGGTGAGAGACTGTTGGATTCAGACATTCAGAAGTTGTCAGTTCGTGAGGTTGGATATTTCGCCCAACAGTGTTCTAGCTTGTACAATCACTCGGTCTTCTCTAATTGACCGTATCCGGGAGCGGTAGGATAATGACCCACATTTGGCGGTCCTTAAGGACACGGTTCGGCACGGTGATGCCAAGCAGGTTACAGTTGGAGATAATGGTGTTTTGAGGATGCCGGGTCATTTATGTGTTCCTAATGTTGATGGCTTTCGTGAGTTGATCCTTGAGGAGGCTCACAGTTCCAAGTATTTCGATTCATCCAGGTGCAGCCAAAATGTACCAAGACTCGAGGCAGCATTATTGGTGGAGAAGAATGAAGAAGGACATTGTTGCGTATGTGACTCGTTTCTTAAATTGTCAGCAGGTAAAGTATGATCATCAAAGACCTGGTGGTTTGCTTCAACAGATTCCTGAGTGGAAGTGGGAGCGTATCACTATGGACTTCGTTGTTTGGCTCCCACGGACTCAGAGGAAATTTGACGTAGTTTGGGTTATTGTAGATAGGCTGACTAAATCAGCACATTTCATTCCTGTGGCAAGTACTTATACTTCAGAGCAGTTGGTTGAGTTATATATCTGGGAGATGGTTCGCCTTCATGGTGTGCCCGTGTATATCATTTCTGATCGGGGTACGCAGTTTACTTCGCACTTTTGGAGGGCAATTCAGCGTGAGTTGGGTACCCGAGTGGAGTTGAGTACAACATTTCACCCGCAGACTGACGGGCAGTCCAAACGTACCATTCAGATATTGGGGGATATGCTCTGCGCTTGTGTTATTGACTTTGGAGGTTCGTGGGATCAGTTCTTTCCGTTAGCGGAGTTTGCTTATAATAATAGTTATCAGTCGAGCATTCAGATGGCTCCTTATGAGGCGTTATATGGTAGACGGTGCAGATCGCCGGTTGGATGGTTTGAGCAGGGAGAGGCTCGGTTGTTGGGTACAGACTTAGTTCAGGAGGCCTTAGATAAAGGTCAAGATTATTTAAGAGAGACTTCGTGCAGCTCAGTCTAGGAAAAAGAGTTATGCCGATCGTAAGGTTCGTGATGTGGCATTCATGGTTGGAGAGAGAGTATTGCTTTGTGTGTCGCCCATGAAGGGTGTTATGAGATTTGGGAAGAAGGGTAAGTTGAGCCCTAGGTATATCGGGCCATTTGAGATTCTTGATAGAGTGAGGGAGGCAGCTTATAGACTTGCTTTGCCTCCAGGGTTATCCTCAGTTCATCCGGTATTCCATGTGTCTATGCTCCGGAAATATCATGGTGACCCGTCCCACGTGTTAGATTTCAGCTCTATCCAATTGGACAAAGACTTGACTTTTGAGGAGGAGACGGTAGCCATTTTAGATCGGCAGGTTCGTTAGTTGAGATCTAAGAGTTATACTTCAGTTCGAGGGTAGTGGAGAGGCCAGCCCGTTGAGGCAGATGCTTGGGAGTCCGAGTCGGATATGCAGAGTAGATATCCATAATTGTTCGCCAATTCAGGTAATTTTCTATGCCCATTCGAGGACGAACGTTTGTTTTAGAGGTGGAGATTGTGATGACCCAAGGGGTCATTTTATGAATTTAGAATCCACTCTATGCTTAATAGCCGTAAAAATACTAATTTTAAATACCACGATTGGCGTGCGCAGTCCGGGCGTGAAACCGGAAAACTTTATGTGAAAAAAAGAGAAATAATGATTTCTAGAATTTATATTTGATAGAAGTTGACTTTGGTCAACATTTTACGTAAACGAACCCCGATCCTTGTTCCGACGATCCCGGGAGGTCCGCAATAAAATATGGGACTTGGGCGTATGCCCGGAAATGAATTCCGAGGTCCCAAGCCTTAGAAATTAATTTTTGAAAGAAATTGTTTTGCTGAAATGTTTATGAATTGGAGAAAAGAAATAATGTTTAAAGTCATTGGTATCGGGCCCGTATTTTGGTTCTGGAGCCCGGTACAGATTTGTTATAATATTTAAAGGTTAACTGTGAAATTTGGTAAAAAACAAAATTTATTTGACGTGATTCGGACATCCGGTTGAAAAGTTATGAACTTTAAGTGTTCTTGATGAAAATAATGAGTTTTGAGGTTTAATTCATAGTTTTACATGTTATTTCATGATTTGATTCCACGAACAAGTCCTTATGATGTTTTTAGACTTGCGTGCATGTTTTGTTTAGAGCCCCGAGGGCTCGGGTGAGTTTCAGATAGGCCACGAGAGGTTTTGATCATGTATAAGTGTTGTTGTAGTCTGTTTTCTGGTGTCCAGGCCCGTGTACTATGCAATCGCATAGCCATGTCTGCAATCACATATTGTAGTCTCAGTGGGGGTCCTTTGGTGTACTTTGCGAACACATCATTTAGTGTGCGATCGCGAAGCTTCGTCTACGCAAGATGTGCGAATGCACTCCCTACTGTGCGAACACGTATCATTAAAATAGGCCTGGGGGAGGGAAGGCCAGTACTCTATGTGATCGCATCCCTCCCCACGCGAACGTACTTCCCAGTTTCCCTTACCCTATGTGAACGCATGCTTTTGAGTACGAACACATAGGTCTGTTGCCCAACTAATATAAATACTCTTTTAAAAATGGGTGAACCTTCTTATTCACCATATTTTCGAGGTTTACAGCCCTAAG
Source organism: Nicotiana knightiana (assembly GCA_005239525.1). Lineage (NCBI taxonomy): Eukaryota > Viridiplantae > Streptophyta > Magnoliopsida > Solanales > Solanaceae > Nicotiana > Nicotiana knightiana. The sequence continues at coordinate 45,646 of ML419891.1, read as the reverse complement.
AGCGATTTTCTTCAACAATTATCATCCCCAAGTCATAGGTAATCAATTCTAGACTTTATTGTTTCAATTCATTAATGTTTTTTTATCACTTTTAATGCAAAAACTAAGAATTTTCATGGTAAAAATTGATGGTTTGTGTAGAATAAGGGAATTTTGTAAAAATCAAACTTTTATATCAAATAGAGGTAGGATTTCGAAACTGATAGTATATTTGGGTTCGTGGGTGAATGGGTAAACATAATTTGGTCCGAACTCCGAGTTTAGACCAAGCGGGCACGGGGCCGGGTTTTCACTTTTTTTAAGAAAACTTAGGAAAAGTCATACTTTTCAATAAAGTTAGTTCCTTTAGAATAAATTGATGATATTGAGTTAATTATGATTAGATTCGAGCAAGTTAGAGAAAGATTCTAAAGGAAAAGCAGTAATTGAGCAGTGAGTGACCTACGAAATTGAGGTAAGTGTTTGGTCTAACTTTGACTTGAGGGAACAGGAATCCCCACTTGTTTGTTATGTGAAATGCACGTGTGTGGTGTATAGGTGAGGTGACGAGTATCTATGCACCACCAAATTTCCTATTAAACATGATCCCTTTCCCGTTCCCAACTTAATTGATTCTTGTTTTAATTGTTCTATGGTAATTATTGCTTCTATGACTACTTGGCCTTGTTATTTTGTTGTTAAATATTGTTGTGGTTATTTTTGGAAAGAGTATTGTTTGTTTTAGCTGGTTCCCTTGTGGTACAAGACATTTGAGCGGTTTGGCATTGTTTTTAATATATATATATATATATATATATATATATATAGAGAGAGAGAGAGAGAGAGAGAGAGAGAGAGTTATGTTTCTGTTGGTTTCATGGTTGAGAGGATATTGATGAAGTTATGAGAAAAATACAGTTTCTTATTTTTAATTGTTGAGACAAAAATATTGTGAAAGGATTGGCTTAAATTGTGAAATTTATGAATAAATTGATATGAGATGTCTGGTGGGAGTGGGTTGCACGCCGCAACAAGGAGTGATAAGGATTGACATGTGGGATCGGGTTGCACGCCGCAACATGAGTAATAATGGTGATATATTTAGGGAGGAGTAATAAGGGTGGACAGGTGGGAGCGGGTTGCACGCTGCAACAAGGAGCAATAAGGGAGGACATTTATATTTTTACTGAACTTCAAAGAAAATAAAGATTTGAAAAGCTTAATTGTTTATTTTACTATTCTTCATATTTTCAGCACTACTTTTATTTAAAGTTAAAGTTTGGAAACTTGGAAATTATTTGAGAATTGGTTATAGATGAGGCTTGGAAAAGGCGGCTGAGTTATTTTATTGTTGTTGCAGTACTTAATTATTTGTTTAGATTTCCTTCTTGCTTTATATATTATTGTCACAGGTTAAATTTCTAAAGCCCCGCCGTAGCCTCGTCACTACTTCGTCGAGGTTAGGCTCGGCACTTACTCAACATATGGGGTCGGTTGTACTGATAATACACTCTGCACTCTTTTGTGCAGATCCAGGTATCGGTCAGCAGTAGAGATATTTAGAGCGGCTATTCATTTATTCAGATACACGAGGTATATTTGCCGGCGTTCGCAGATCCTGAGAGTCTTCTCCTATTTTCATAAATGATGTTTTATTATATTTAGCACATTTACATTATGTCTTTCAGCCAAGTATTTGTAGTATTCTTTAGCAGTTCGTGAATTGTGACACAAGACTCTAGTGTAGTTCTATATCTATTTATATTATTAGTTCGTGGTTCGTTTTATTCAATTGCTTATTAATTTATCTTTGGAAATTATTTACCGATACCCAATGGATTCAGTTTACTTTAGATTATTTTATTATGTCTTAATGGGTAATAAATGCAAAGTAGTTAATCGAATTCTAACATTGGCTTGCCTAGCAAGTGTGGTGTTAGGTGCCATCACAACCCCTAAGGTTGGGGGAATTTGGGTCGTGACATTAACCTTGACTTGAGGGAATAGGAATTCCCACTTAAATGCTATGTGAATTTACATGTGTGTGGTGTATATGTGAGGTGACGAGTATCTATGCACCACTAAATTATTGTTGAACATGGTCCCTTCCCCGTTTCTGATTATTTTCTCCCGGGCTTAATTGTTTCAGGATCATTGATGTTTATGTGTCTATTTGGATTCGTTAACTTACTGTTAAGTATTGTTTCAAGTATTTTGAAAGTGTTGGGTGTTCTCTTGCTTTTGTTATGTTACATAAGGATTGAGCTGGATGTCAATGTTACGATATGTATATAATTGCCGGTTGGTTTCATTATTCAACGATAATTGATGAAGTTTATGACTTTTACAGCTTCTGTATACAATTGCTGATTTCAAAAATATTGTGAAAGGCTTGGCCTGAATTGTGAAAGTTTTCGTAAATAAACTGGTATGATATGTCTGGTGGGAGCGGGTTGCATGCTGCAAGAAGGAGTGATAAGGGTGGACATGTGGGATCGGGTTGCACGCTGCAACAGGAGAAATAAGGGTGATATATATATACGGAGGAGCAATAAGGGTGGAAAAGTGGGATCGGGTTGCACGCCGCAACAAGGAGCAATAAGGGAGAATATTCATGTTTTACTGTTTATAAAATAAATGCTGGAATACTCATTGTGTTATTGTCATTATTTCATATTCTGCTCTTACTGTTATTTAAAGTGAAATTTGTTCTATTTACAATTGTTGAGACATAAATACTGTGAAAGGCTTTGATTCAAATTTTGAAAATCCTTTTTATAAATAAAGTGATGTGATTGTCTGGTGGGAGCGGGTTGCACGCTGCAACAAGGAGTGATAAGGGTGGACAGGTGGGATCGGGTTGCACGCCGCAACAGGAGAAATAAGGGTGATATGTATATTTGGAGGAGCAATAAGGGTGGACATGTGAGAGTGGGTTGCGCGCTGCAACTAGGAGTGATAAGGGACAATTTTTATGTTTTATTGATTTTCAAAAATAAGGATTTCTGGAAAACTCTGGTTTTATTAAAAAAGTTTTCATACTCTGATTTTTACTGTGATTTAAATTGAAATTTGGAAACTTATGTGAGAATTGGTTATAGCTGAGACATGGAAAAAGGTGGTTGAGTTATTTTATTTATTGCTACAGACTATTGTTTTGTTTAGTTTAGGATTTTTTTCATGCTTTATTATATATTGTTCACAAGTTATATTGTTAATGCCTCACCATAGCCTCGTCACTACTTTGTCGAGGTTAGGCTCGGCGCTTACTCAGTACATGGGGTCGGTTGTACTGATACTACACTCTGCACTTCTTGTGCAGATTCAGGTACCAGTCAGAGTTAGGTGAAAGTAGTAGCTGACATTATTCGCACGGAGACACGAGGTAGATCTGCTGGTGTCAGCAGATTCCTGGAGTCTTCCCTTTATTATTTAGATATTATTTTATTTAATTCAAAACAGAGATACATTTCTTTCATACCATTATTTGTAGTATTCTTTAGTAGTTCGTGAATTGTGACACCAGACCCTGGGTAGTTATACATTTAGTATTAGTTCGTGGTTCGTCTTATTATCTCTAATATTATTCTTGATATTAGTCATTGGAAAGTTTTAGATTTCGTGTTTATTTGGAAATGTTTATTGTATTTCATTAAATTTAAAGGAAAATAGTTAATTAAGTTCTAACATTGGTTTGCCTAGCAAGTGTGGTGTTAGGCACTATCACGATCCCGAGGGTTGGGAATTTGGGTCGTGACAGATGGTGATTGGGATGTGGAATGGTTGATTGCACCTTAGTTATGGTCTTTCTGGATTGTGGTATTTTGTGTTAATTGCTTCTCCGTGGTCATGGTCATGCACCTTGGGTACTTGATGTCAAATTGCTTGTGGTTGTTGATTTTGAGCATTATGGCTTGAGGTATTTCATATGAACCAGTAGTTGGATGGGGTCACGCATTGCAGCTGTCACGACCCCAAATCCTAAACCGGCCGTGATGACGCCTATCATGGAACTAGGGCCAACCATTTCAGACTATCACTAAATTTCATAATTTCCCAAAAGTAGCAGATTTTAAAATAACAGAGTGAGATGAAACAAATTATACACTTTCCCAAAACCTGGAGTCAACTGTCATGAGCATCTAAGACTGAAAATACAATGTACAACATAGTGACTTGCTACAACAAAATCCTGGAGTACAAAAGTCAAAAACTATGAACTGAGGAAAAGAAAGGAGGTGAGCTGGGGACGCTAAGTAGCTACCTCGATCCTCGAACAAATCCAAGCTCGTCCGGAAATCATCTAGTGAGATGGTCCGGTACCTGGATCTGCACACGGAGGTGCAGGGAGTAACGTGAGTACGCCAACTCAGTAAGTAATCAAAGTAACTAAAAACTTGAGTGTAGTGACGAGCATTTATAAATCATGTAAATCCATATAATAAGTGACTGCGGAAAATAGTAAATCAAGTCAGGAATTTACATTTCCGAGTATTTCATAAAACTCCAGTTTCCATTTAAAAATATCGTATAAAAACATTTATCCAACATTTATCAATAGAGACTCAGTGTAAGGAAGAGTGAAAAACAGTAGTTTCATAAAATATAAGCCCCTCGAGCACAGTATCACTCACAATAAAGCCTCTCGGGCAAGCCTCCCAGTCACTCGTGACTCCATTATCAGTATCTCATGCTCTCACTTAAACACTCGTACTCAGTGGGTACCATGAATACACAGAACTGCTACGACGGGCAGCCCAATCCTGATAACATATGCTGCGGCGTGCAGCTCGATCCCCATATATATATTACTGCAGCGTGCAACCCGACCCATATGTAATATATAACATATATATATATTGCTGCGGCTTGCAGCCCGACCCATAACTATCCTCACATACTCGGCTCTCGGCCTAACACATATATATTGCTGCAGCGTGCAACCTGATACATAACTATCCTCACATACTCGGCTCTCGGCCTGACTCTTCATCCTCACAAGCCACTTGGGAAAATTATCTCAACTCATGGGACTCAGCCCAAATACTTTTCAGAGTTTTCAAAGCAGTGTGATAACACTGGAAATAACACCAAGATGGAAACATGACTGAGTTCACAATTGTTCTATCAGGATAGTGACAAAATAGTGTAAAAGTACCTCTGAGGGTCTAAACAGGTCGGCACAAGGCCCCAATCATGGAAATTACCCCTGAGGGTATAAACAGGTCGGCACAAGGCTCCAATCATTGATCAAACCCCATAAAAAAGTATAAATTTCTAAAATACAGGATATCATAAGGTTTCAAATCGAATACGTGGCTTAATAGTCGCTACGGGACGGACCAATTCACAATACCTACCGGTGCATGCTCCCACGCTCGTCACCTAGCATGTGTGTCACCTCATTTACTAAAACAATACCAAATCACGGGGTGTCACACCCTCAAGTTTAGAGTTACATTCGTTACTTACCTCAAAACAGCCCAAAAGCTACTCCGTGATGCGCTTGCCCCTCGAATTGGCTCCCAAATGCTCTGAATCTAACCAAAATCAGATTAACATCACCAATATACGCTAATGGAACAAAACCCAATCGAAAGATATAAATTTTAACACAATTCCCAAAGCCCCGAGCCCACGTCTCGGAATTCTATAAAATTTACATCACTAGAATCCTCATCCTCCCACGATTCTATACATACCAAAAACACCACAATCGGACCACAATTGCCCACTCAAATCACCAAAAGAATTTCCAAAATTTTTCTCCCATTCTTCCCAACTTTTCTACTTTAATTCCTCAAATTTCAAGCCTAGTCCATAATGAAATAACTTAGAAACGAGTTTTACAATCCGGGAACTTACCTCCACTGAAGACCTTCGAATTCCCCCTTCAATTTGCTCTCAAACAAGCTCAACCCGCATGCAACAATGGAAGAAATGACCAAAATTTTGCGGAGGCACCTATTTATATTTTCTGACCAGTTAATCCGCACTTGCAGACAATTCCTCTCACCTGCGGACCCACACCTGCGGTCCCAGGTGTGCACCTGCGAATCCCACTAACAGTCCAATTCATGCACCTACGAGTCCTTTTCAGCACCTGCGGCTTCGCAGGTGCGGCCCATGCTTCGCACCTGTGGATTCCTCCTGCCTGACCTCTTTTTGCACCTGCGCAAATACCTTCGCACCTGCGGCTCACCATCCGCAGGTACGGCCACACTAGTAAATTAACACCAGCAGTTATTTGCTGCAAATTCCTAAGTTCGAACCTTTGCTAACCATCCGAAATCAGTCCGAGCCCCTCGAGACCCCAACCAAACATACCAACACATCCTATAACCTCATTCGAACTTAGTCGAGCCTTAGTAACACCAAAAAAAACACGAAAACACCATAATTACATCAAATTCAAGCCTATGAACTTTCAAACTTCTAAATTTCGCCAATGATGCCGAAACCAACAAAAACACATCCGATTGACCTGAAAATTTGCACACATATCCAAAATGACATTGTGAACCTGTTCTAACTTTCGGAATTCCATTCCGACCCTATAGCCTATTTTCCACTACCGACCGAAAATTGCCAAAAACTAACTTTCGCTAATTTAAGCCTAATTCTACACCAGGCATCAAAAATTCATTCCGAACGCACTCATAAGTCCCAAATCACCTAACGAAGCTATTCGAGCCATAAAATCTGCATTCCGAGGTCGTTTACCAATAAGTCAACTCCCAATTGACTTTTTCAACTATTAAGCTAGTTTAAGAGACTAAGTGTCTCTGTTCTCACCATGATCACTCCGAACCCGAAGCAACCAACCCAACACAACATATACAGGCTAAGAAACATATGATAAAGCAGAAATGGGGGAGATGGGGTTAATCTCACGGAACAACCGGCCGAGTTGTTACCTCTTCCCCCTCTTAAACAAACATTCGTCCTCGAACGGGTCTAGAAACATACATGGAGTCTCGAAAAAGTGAGGATATATCCTCCGCATTTCCCGCTTGATCTCCGAGGTGGCATCCTCCACCGGCTGTCCTCTCCACTGAACCTTCACTGAAGCTATATCCTTAAACCTCAGCTTCCTGACCTGACGACCCAAAATAGCCACTGGATCTATCTCATATGACATATCACCCTCGAGCTGAACCGTGCTGAAATCCAAAACATGAGACGGGTCACCAACATACTTCTGGAGCATCAAAACATGGAACACCGGATGAATACTCGATAAGATGGGAGGCATGGCAAGCCTATAAGCCACCTCCCCAATCCTCTGAAGCACCTAAAAAGGCCCAATGAACTTGGGACTCAGCTTTCCCCTCTTTCCGAACCTCATAGCACCCTTCATGGGTGACACCTTCAGCAACACTTTCTCTCTAGCCATGAAAGACACATCTCGGACCTTCCGGTACGCATAAATCTTCTGCCTAGACTGCGCCGTGCGAAGCCGCTCCTGAATAAACTTCACCTTACCCAACGCATCCTGAACCAAGTCCATGCCCACTAGCCTAGCCTCGCCCGACTCAAACTAACCCACCGGAGATCTGAACCTCCTACCATATAAAGCCTCATATGGAGCCATCTGGATACTCGACTGATAACTATTATTATAAGCAAATTCCGCGAGTGGCAGAAAATGGTCCCATCAACCCCCAAAATCAATGACACATGCACGTAGCATATCCTCCAAAATCTGAATTGTACACTCCGACTGCCCGTCGGTCTGAGCATGAAATGTTGTGCTCAACTCAACCTGAGTACTTAACTCCCTTTGCACGACCCTCCAAAACTGAGATGTGAACTGAGTACCTCTGTCAGAGATGATAGAAACTGGAACCCCATGCAATCGGACAATCTCCCTGATATAAATCTCAGCTATCCGCTCCGAAGAATAAGTAGTACCAACAGGAATGAAGTGCGCGGACTTAGTCAGTCGATCCACAATAACCCATATAGAATCAAACCTCCTCGATGTTCGTGGGAGCCCAACTACGAAGTCCATGGTGACTCGCTCCCACTTCCACTCCGGAATATCAAATCTCTGAAGCAATCCACATGGTCTCTGGTGCTCATACTTGACCTGCTGACAGTTGAGACACCGAGCCACAAACTCAACAATATCTCTCTTCATCCGCCTCCACCAATAATGCTGCCTCATATCCTGATACATCTTTGCGGCACACGGATGGATGGAATACCGCGAACTATGGGCCTCGGCTAGAATCAAATCTCGAAGTCAATCCACACTGGGCACGCAAATCCGGCCCTGCATCCTCATGATCCCATCATCACCAATAACCACATCCCTGGCATCACCACGACGGACCCTGTCCTGAAGAACGAGCAAGTGTGGATCATCATACTGGCATGCTCTAATCTGATCATAAAGAGAAGACCTGGAGGCTACACAACCCAATACCTGCAGAGGCGCTGATAGATCCAATCTCACCAACTGACCCGCTAAAGCCTGAACATTAAGTGCTAATGGCCGCTCTGCTACTGGAAGGTAGGCTAGAGTCCCCAAACTCTCCGCTCTGCGACTCCGGGCATCGGCCACTATATTGGCCTTCCCCGGATGATATAAGGTCATAATACTTGAGAAGCTCCAACCACCTCCTCTGACGCAAATTCAGATCCTTCTGCTTAAGCAGATGCTGCAAACTATGGTGATCAGTGAAAATCTCACAATACACTCCATATAAATAATGACGCCAAATCTTCAAGGCGTGGACAATAGCTGCTAGCTCAAGATCGTGCACGGGATAATTCTTCTCGTGCACCTTCAACTGTCTGTACACGTAGGCAATCACCCTACCGTTCTACATCAAAATCACTCCAAGGCCAACCCTCGAGGCATCACAGTAAACTGTATAAGAACCTGAACCCGTAGGCAAAATCAATACTGGAGCTGTAGTCAAAGCTGACTTGAGCTTGTGAAAGCTCTCCTTACACTCCTCAGTCCACCTGAACTGAGCACCCTTCTAGGTCAGTCTGGTCATAGGTGCTGCAATAGATGAAAATCCCTTCACGAAACGGCGATAGTACCCTGCCAAACCAAGGAAATTGCGAATCTCGGTAGCTGATGCTAGTCTAGGCCAACTCTGCACCACCTCTACCTTCTTCGGATCAACCTGAATAACCTCACTGGACACCACGTGCCCCAAGAATGCTACTGAATCAAGACAGAACTCCCACTTCAAAAAATTTGCATACAATTTCTTCTCTCTCAAGGTCTGAAGCACAACTCTCAAATGATGATCATGATCCTCCCGAGATCGGGAATACACCAAGATATCGTCAATAAACACGATGATGAAAGAATCCAGATAAGGCCAGAATACATTGTATATCAAGTGCATAAAGGCTGCTGGGGTATTGGTTAGCCCGAAAGACATAACCAGAAACTCATAATGACCATATCTAGTCCTGAAAGCAGTCTTCGGGATGTCTGGCCCCCGAATCTTCAACTGATGATAGCCGGAACGCAAGTCAATCTTGGAAAATACCCTGGCACCCTGCAACTGATCAAACAAGTCATCTATACGAGGCAAGGGATACCGGTTCTTCACCGTAACCCTGTTCAGCTGCCGATAATCAATACACATACGCATAGAACCATCCTTCTTCTTCACAAACAACACCGGTGCACCCCAAGGTGACACACTAGGCCGAATGAACCCCTTATCTAGGAGTTCCTGAAGCTGCTCCTTTAATTCCTTTAGCTCCGCTGGTGCCATACGATAAGGTGGAATAGAAATAGGCTGAGTGCCTGGCACCAGGTCAATACCAAAATCAATGTCCTTGTTAGGTGGCATGCCTGGCAGGTCTGTAGGAAACACGTCCGGAAAGTCACGGACCACAGGAATCGAATCAATAGTGGGAGTCTCACCACTGACATCCCTCACAAAATCCAGATATGATAAACACCCCTTCTCAACCATACGCTGAGCCTTAAGGTAGGAAATCACCCTGCTAGGCACATAACCAGAAGAACCTCTCAACTCAACCCGCGGACATCCGGGCATAGCTAAGGTCACGGTCTTAGCGTGACAATCAAGAACATCATGACACAGAGATAACCAATCCATGACCAATATAACATCAAAATTGACCATGCTGAGTAACAGTAGGTCCATCGGGTCTCCAGACCCTCAATAGATATCACACACGACCGATACACACGGTCCACAACAACAGTATCGCCCACCGAAGTCGACACATGAACAGATGTAACTCAGGACTCACGGGTCATATCTAGAAAATGGGAAAAATATGAAGAAACATAGGAATATGTAGAACCAGGGTCAAATAAAGCCAAAGCATCTCAGCAACAGACCGATACAATACCTGCGATCACTGCATCGGAGGCCATAGCATCTGGCCTGGCTGGAAAGGCATACATACGGGCCTGACCTCCACCTGCTCAACCTCTCCCTCTAGGGCGGCCTCTAGCTGACTGACTACCACCCCTGGCTACCTGGGTGGGTGGTGAAATAACTGGAGCTGAAGTCGAAGGCTGGCTCCTCAGCTGAGATGGGCCTCCAAGAAAATAAGGACACTGCCTCCTCATATGCCCGAACTCTCCACACTCATAACAACTCCCTGGAGCTGGAGACAAAGATTGAAAATAACCCCTGGCACCAGAATGGCCACTAGGAGAACCATGCATAGAAGAATCCTGAACTGATGGTGCTCGGGCTGCACACTAGGCTGGAAGGGCATCGAATAAAGAATGGCCTAGCTGAAAACTGCGGGGACCATGCCCCGAAGATGCACCACTATAGGCTGGGCGGCTTGACCGAGGAGGCCTGAATGAATGGCCTCTACCATGCTGAAACTGCCCCTGGAAAGAGAACCACTAGAACCACCCGATCCACGAGGCTCTTGGCCTCCCTCTCTACCCGCTCCTGGCGGCAAACCGACTCAATGTTATGAGCAATATCAACAACCTACTCGAAGGTAGCATCTGATACTCTCTCCCGAGTCATAAAAAGGCGGAGCTGATAAGTGAGGCCATCCACTAACCTCCTAATCCTCTCCCTGTCAGTAGGGACCAACTCGGTAGCATGACGAGCCAACTCCGAAAACCGCATCTCATACTACATCACTGATAGCTCCCCTGACGCAGCTGCTCAAAATGCTTGCGCTGCTCCTCCCTATGAGACTGGGGTACATACTTCTCCAAAAAGATAGTGGAGAACTGCTGCCAGGTAAGGGGTGCTGAACCAACAGGCCTACGCTTCTCAAAAGACTCCCACCAAGTGAAGGCAGCACCAGAAAACTGAAAAGTAGCAAATGAGACCCCATTGGTCTCCAAAATCCCAACAGTACGCAACATCCTATGATACTTATCCAGAAAACCCTGGGCATCCTCGCCCTAGCACCACTGAATGTTGGAGGCTGTAGTCTAGTAAACCTCTCCAGTCTACGTTGCTCGTCCTCTGGCATAGCCGGAACAACGAAGTCTCGACTTGGAGCAACCGACTGGGCTGTAACCGCCCCCGATGTCTGATGGCCCTGAGTAACCTTCTCAGGTGTCCAGGCAACTGGAGTCTGACTGCTTCCCCCGGCCTGAGAAGTGGTGGCAACTGCCTGAAAAAGGGTGGTACACATAGTCAAGATCTGAGCTAGGGTCTCCTGAAGACCCGGATAACAATAGGCACTGCCGGTGCCTGAGCATGTCCTGCTGGAGCATCTGCAGTGGGAACCTGATCCTGAGTAGTAGAGGATTTACTGATACTACCCTAGCTGCCGCACGGGATGTCCCCCTACCTCTACCACGACCTCGACCGTGGCCTCGACCCTTCGCTGGTCTAGCTGGTGGCTGATCGCGCTGATCGATGGCACGAGTCCTCACCATCTATGAGAGAATGAAACAACAAAAGTTTAGATTTCTAGAACCTATCAAATGGCACGACATAATTCAAGAAAAATGAGATGGTTCCAAAGGGTTCCGTAGCCTCTCGAAGATAAGTACAAACGTGTTCGTACCGATCCGCAAGACTCTACTAAACCTGCTCATGACCGTTGAGTCCTATGTAACCTAGGCTCTGATACCAACTTTTCACGACCCCAAATCCTAAACCGGCCGTGATGGCGCCTATCATGGAACTAGGCTAGCCAACCATTTCATACTATCACTATATTTCATAATTTCCCAAAATTAGCAGATTTTAAAATAGCAGAGTGAGATGAAACAAATTATACACTTCCCCAAAACCTGGAGTCCACTGTCATGAGCATCTAAGACTGAAAATACAATGTACAACATAGTTACTTGCTACAACAAAATCCTAGAGTACAAAAGGCAAAAACTATGAACCGAGGTAAAGAAAAGAGGTGAGCCAGGGACGCTGAGCAACTACCTCGATCCTCGAACAACTCCAAGCTCATCCGAAAATTAGCTAGTGAGATGGTCTGGTACATGGATTTGAAAACGGAGGTGCAGGGAGTAACGTGAGTATGCAAACTCAGGAAGTAATCAAAGTAACTAAAAACTTGAGTGTAGTGACGAGCATTTATAAATCATGTAAATCCATATAATTAGTAACTGTGGAAAATAAGTAAATCAAGTCAGGAATTTACATTTCCGAGTATTTCATAATACTCCAGTTTCCATTTAAAAATATCGTATAAAAACATTTATCCATCATTTATCATCAGAGACTCAGTGTAAGGAAGAGTGAAAACAGTAGTTTCCTAAAATATAATCCCCTCGGGCACAATATCACTCACAATAAAGCCTCTCGGGCAAGCCTCTCAGTCACTCGTGACTCCATTATCAGTATCTCATTCTCTCACTTAAACACTCGTACTCAGGGAGTACCATGAATACACACAACTGCTGCGGCGGGCAACCCACATATATATACTGCTGCGGCGTGCAGCCCAATCCTGATAACATATGCTGCGGCATGCATCGCGATCCATATAATAGTCGACTGCGCTCACTAGGGGTGTACAAACTCCTGGAGGGGCTCCTTAAGCCCAAGCGCTATATCTGCTGCGGCGTGCAGCCCGATCCAATATGTATATTTCTGCGGCGTGCAGCCCGATCCATATATATATATATATATATATATATATATATATATATATATATATATATATATATATATAATCTGTATTACTGCGGTGTGCAGCCAGACCCATATGTAATATATAACATATATATATTGCTGCGGCGTGCAGCCCGACCCATAACTATCCTCACATACTCGGCTCTCGGCCTAACACATATATATTGCTGCGGCGTGCAGCCTGATCCATAACTATCCTCACATACTCGGCTCTCGGCCTGACTCACTCATCCTCACAAGTCACTCGAGCAAATTATCTCAACTCACGGGACTCAACGCAAAATACTTTTCAGAGTTTTCAAAGCAGTGTGATAACTGTGGAAATAACAACAAGTAGGAAACATGACTGAGTTCACAATTGTTCTATGAGGATAGTGGCAGAATAGTGTAAAAGTACCTCTGAGGGTCTAAACAGGTCGGCACAAGGCCCCAATCATGTAAAATACCCCTGAGGGTCTAAACAGGTCGACACAAGGCCCCAATCATGGCTCACACCCCATAAACAAGTATAAATTTCTAAAATGCAGGATATCATAAGGTTTCAAATCGAATACGCAGCTTAATAGTCACTACGGGACGGACCAAGTCACAATCCGTGCACGCCCCCACGCTCGTCACCTAGCATGTGCATCACCTCATTTACCAAAACAATACCAAATCACGGGGTGTCATACCTTCAGGTTTAGAGTTACATTCGTTACTTACCTCAAAACAGCCCAAAAGCTACTCCGTGATGCGCTTGCCCCTCGAATTGGCTCCCAAATGCTCTGAATCTAACTAAAATCAGATTAACATCATCAATAAACACTAACTGAACAAAACTCAATCGAAAGATATAAATTTTAACACAATTCCTGAAATTCAGCCAAGTCCGAGCCCTGGGCCCATGTCTTGGAATTCTATAAAATTTACATCACTAGAATCCTCATCCTCCCACGATTTTATATATACCAAAAACACCACAATCGGACCACAATTGCTCACTCAAATCACCAAAAGAATTTCCAAATTTTTCCTCCCATTCTTCCCAGCTTTTCTACTTTAATTCCTCAAATTTCAAGCCTAATCCATAACGAAATAACATAGAAATGACTTTTACAATCTGAGAACTTACCTCTACTGAAGACCTTCAAATTCCCCCTTCAATTTGCTCTCAAACAAGCTCAATCCACATGCAACAATGGAAGAAATGACCAAAATTTTGCGGAGGCACCTATTTATATTTTCCGACCAGCTAATCTGCACCCGCGGACCCGCAACTGCGGTCCCAGGTGCGCACCTTCGAAATCCCACTAACAGTCCAATTCGCGCACATGCGAGTCCTTTTCTGCACATGCGGCTTCGTAGGTGCGGCCCATGCTTTGCACCTGCAGATTCCTCCTGCCTGGCCTCTTTTCGCACCTGCACAAGTACCTTCGCACCTACGGTCATGCAACTGCGGCTCCCCATCCGTAGGTGCGGCCACACTAGTAAATTAACACCCGTAGCTATTTACTGCAAATTCCTAAGTCCGAACCTCTGCTAACCATCCGAAATCAGTCTCGAGCCCTCGGGACCCCAACCAAATATACCAACACATCCCATAACCTCATTCGAACTTAGTCGAGCATTCAAAACACCAAAAACAACACAAAAACACCATAATTACATCAACCAAAACACATCTGATTGATCTAAAAATTTGCACACGTATCTAAAATGATATTACGAACCTGTTCCAACTTTTGGAATTCCATTCCGACCCCTATAGCCTATTTTCCACTGTCGATCGGAAATCGCCAAAAACTAACTTTCGCCAATTCAAGCCTAATTCTACGCTGGATATCAAAACTTCATTCCGAACACACTCCTAAGTACCAAATAACCTAAAAAAGCTATCCGAATCACAAAATATGCATTCCGAGGTTGTTTACCAATAAGTCAACTCCCAGTTGACTTTTTCAACTATTAAGCTAGTTTAAGAGACTAAGTGTCTCTGTTCTCACCACGATCGCTCCGAGAACGAACCAACCGAACCAACACAACATATAGGCTAAGAAACATATGATAAGCAGAAATAAGGGAAACGAGGCTAATCTCATGGAACGACTGACCGGGTCATTACATCTGGGTTATGTCGGGAGATGATCCTTTGTGTTAGATTCGTGTGTCTTGATTATACTAGGTATGATGAGTTCCTAGAATTTCGATTGTGGTGGTACTTGTTGAATTTGCGGGATGTTTCTCTCATTTGAGTCAATTTCCATGATTGAGTACATTTGGAATATTGCTTATTGGTGCATGGATTGCATGAGTTGTGGCTTTAGATTGTATTGATGTGGCATGTCACTAGAGTGGTTGTGTTGGATGAGATGAGATCATTAGACCTCTAATGAATACTATCGTATTTGATTACAGCATGTATGGAGGATAATATCGGAAGTCGGCTTAGAAATTGGCTATAATCCTTGTCGAAGGAGGGAGAGTTCCATGACTTATTGGTCTAATAAGTGGTTACGAGTTTCTGCGTGATTCTTTCATCATTGGCAATGTTTAAAGGTTCAGAACAAGATTTTAGTTGATATGGGGTTGGATTGTTTTGAGCAGCTACTGTGATCGAAAATTTTGCTATAGGTATTTGAGTTATGTGGTATATCCTGTGATTGTGTCTTAGGTTATGGTTATGGCTTGGTACATATTTTTCAGACTTATACAGTGTATAGATGCAAGATTTGGGTCTTATAGGAAATTCCGAATGTTGGAAAATTGGATTCCAAGATTTACGGGCTAAGAGTTGAAGTAATGATCATCAGTATGTTGTGTTATTGGAACTATATGGAATAGGGTGACATGGGATCACCCCGGGTATATACAGGTTAAGGTTACACGGTGTTTGACGGCTTAGGAAAAACTCTTGGCACATTCGAGGACGAACGTATGTTTAAGTGAGGGAGAATGTAACGACCCGATCGATCATTTTGAGAAGTTGCACTTCGCTCAGTAGTTTGGGAGCACGAATAGCTCTGTATGATGTATTAGGACTTGTGTGAAAAATATGAGTTCATTCTGAGTTGATTTGATATGTTTCGGCGCGATTTCTTGGAAGTTAAAAGTCCATTAAGTTTGATTTGAGGTGCGTTTTGCCGTTTCGATGTTGTTATGCGTGATTTGAGGCCTCAAGTAAGTCTGTGTTAAGTTGTGGGACTTTTTGGTATGTTCATAAGGGGTCCCGAGGGGCTCGGGTGAGTTTCAGATAGGTTTGGGTTGCGCTCGTTTTTGTTATGTTTCGATGTTGTTTCTTCAAGCATAAATGGTACCACATTAAACAAATGAGCTCCGATTTCTGTTTTGATTGAAGCATTAGATCCGTAGCAAAAATAATTGTCGAATTTAGACATCGTATGAGGATTTTAAGGTCATTTTACTAAGAATTGGGTTGCCAGATTTTCATATTCATTACGAAATTGGCCCTTACTTCGTACTTAAAACTCTGCACTATTTCCAAATATTGAAACCAACATATCTCCTTCATTATAAGGTCAAATGGAGTGATTCAAAAGCCTAACTTGACTGAAATATCATGAGGAATCCATTGGACACATCAAAAGCAAGTCTTGAGATTGTTTGGCATGCAAAACGAGGCAAAATAGCTGGACAAAAATACTTAATATCAAAGGTTTGTTCATTTGATCATATTCTGAGTTGGGGAGCTCGGATTTGGATAATTTTTGGAGGCGATTTTCACCATATGGATTGGCGTAAGTGTTCTATACTCGATTTTAGTTATATTTCATGAATCCATCTTCATTTTTGGCATTTGATTGATGATTTCAAAGTAAAATTTGGGGGTTTTATCTAAAATTTCATAAAATAAATTTTTGAGTTTTGAACATCGATTCGGAGTCGGATTTGAGTGAAACTAGTATGGTTGGACTCGTAATTGAATGTGTTTTCGTATTTTGTGAGTTTTGTCGGTTCTGAGGCACGGGCCCGAGTTTGACTTTTTGGTCGATTTTGGGATTTTTTATAAAATATTCGACCTTTATCAATTGTGTTTGTTTCCTTTGGCATTATTTGATGTATTTCAGTTGCTTTTGGCTAGTTTCGAATTGTTCGGAGGTCGCACGCAGGATGGCATTTTTGGAGTAGCGTTTGGCTTGCTGGGTATTGGATTTGGCTTCTTCGAGGTAAGTAACTCATCTAAACTTAGTGGTGAGGGTATGGAACCACGAAATACGTGTTATGAAATTGGTATTGAGGCGACACACATGCTAGGTGACGGGCGTGTGGGCGTGCACCATGGGGGATTGTGACTTGGTTCGTCCCGTGAGACTGTAAAGTCGAATAACTTATTGTTAATTACATGTTTCCTCGGTCTTCTTGAAATTTTACTGCCATTCAAGTTAGAAATCATGCTTAAGCCATATGATATCACTGTTGGGACCCTCAACGGTCGTGTACTTTTTGAATTAGCTAATATTTGGTTTGTACTCAGTCACAGTTTTACTTGCGTATCATATTTCCGTCTACCCTTGTTTTCTTGTCGATACCTGTTATTATCTCTTTTTGGGTTGATTTGTATGATTTATGAGAGCTCGAGAGACTGGAGATGTTAGTGACTGAGATAGGTCCTGAGTGCCGAGTTGTGAGCTATGTGAATGTATATGGATCGAGTTGCACGCCGCAACGAGCTTTATGGATATTTATGTATATGGATCGGGTTGCACACCGCAACGAGCCTTATGGCTATTTATGTATATGGATCGGGTTGCATGCCGCAACGAGCCTTATGGCTATTTATGCATATGTATAGGGTTTCACGCTGCAACGAGCCTTATGGCTATTTATGTATATGGATCAGGTTGCACGCTGCAACACGCCTTATAGCTATTTACATGATTGGATGGGGATGCACACCGCAACGATATATCGCTTGGGCTGAAGGATCCCCTACGGAGTCTACACACCCCCAGCAAGTGTAGTCGACTGTATATATGTGGATTGGGCTGCACGTCGTAGCGGTTATTGTGCAGTGCTGAGTGATTGAGTATGCTGAGCATTGAGCATACTGAGAGGGAATGCGAGACAATTAGATTGAGTACTCTGAGAGTGTGAGTACATGAGCTGATCATGGAGATGCATTGAATTTGTCATGCGTACTTGAGATACATGCATAGAGATGCATTTTCTTCTGTTACCCAGTTTTGGGACATTTATGATTTTACCCGTATCATGACATGTAGGCATAGAGATGTACTTTCCTCATGCTATCTGAAAATGAAATATCTTACTTATTGTTGAAAGGATTTTTTGGGAAAAATCACAGTTTTCAAACTTACTCATATTTTTGGCATTTTCGGTAAAGGATTTGGGTTTTCACTGAGATACTTGAAAAGCATGCCTATTTTCTAGAACTCTGAACGAGCTAAGCATTTTATTTTTGAGATACTTTTTTTATTACTTGTACTATACTGTTATGAAATCTTGTGAAATATTGGTATTGGACCCGACCTTTCTTTTAGCTCGTCACTACTTTCAACCTAAGATTAAGTTTGTTACTTACTGAGTACACGGTGTCGGTTGTACTCATACTATAATTTTGCACCTTGCGTGCATATGTTTGTTGTTGATGTTGCTGTGTTCGATGGGAGCTAGATTTAAGATGTACCTGCGCCCGGTTGTAGCTGCCTCTTGTTCGTGGTAGCTTTAGATCTATAAAACTCTGTTTATGTGCTTTTCAAAAAAGACTGTATATTTATTTCATTTCAGCTTTGTAAACTCTATTCTTAGAAGCTCATGATTTGTACTACCAGTCCTTGGGAAATGTATAGGATCAAGATATTTTCTCTTGCTTAGTTGTCTTATTAAATTTCATTAGAATTGTATTGTTGTTAATTGGCTTACCTAGCGGGTTGGGTTAGGTTCCGTCACGACTAGTTGAATTTTGGGTCGTGACATATCATATTTTGGACACTGTTTGTTTCATCTCTAAAAAAACTCCTTCTTTTGACAAGAACTTGGGAAGTTTGCTTTATAAGTACTTCTTCCGTTCTCAACTGTCTTCAAGTTTTTTACGTATTTCTTGACAATACATTTTCCTACTGTCCAAGGTTGGTGTCATAAGTTCAATGTGCTATATTAATTTGGCTAATAGTCTTAGTACTTTCATTGCATTAGGCATCAAACGAACAATTGCAATATTGAAGATAATATGACTGTTTTGTTAACTTGAATCAAACGATCATTTAAGTAAAAAAGAAAATATTCAAAGAGATAATAATATAGTTTCATTAATATAAGATTTCATAAAATCACCAAAACATAATAAGATCAATAAAAACATCACCATAAGGAGTAGATAACTTCATAGACAATTAGAAAAACATCACCATAAGCAAAAAGACAAGTTGAGATAAAACTTCATAACACATGGACTACTCAATATTCTGGGTCACAGAGAGAGAATTGGTGGTTTTGGAGGCGGATTCAGTGTCACTAGTGATAACAATAATCGAATTGCTCTTACCTCCATTCTGGATGGATGGTGTGGGCATATCATCAAGCATGGTATAGATTGAAATTAGCGGATACTCCTCCAACATGACACTTTTTAGGTAATCAATGCTTGAGTCACGAACTACCATCTCAAGCAATTCATTAACCTCACGGTTCAGCTTAGTAATATCACGCTTAAGATCTTGCTACAAAATATTATGACAAATGGGTAAACCATGGAGTTGATGTTCAACAGCTTTCTTGATCGGAGTCCTATCCATCGTTATGCTTAGATGTAGTAGTAGTTTCAGTTTGGTTGTTTATGTAGGGTTAGCATATGAGAAAAATATATAGGGAGAGTTATAATAGTTGTTCCACTTCCCAGTAGGACTTAAGGTCTCTTTGTAGAGACCATATGCAACCATTACACTTCCCAATAACCACATCCACTCCTCCATGCAGACATTACATTTCCCAGTAGTCACTTCCACTCCTCCATGCATCCATTACACTTCCCAGTAGCCCCTTCCAATCCTCTATATAACCATTACACTTTTCTGTAGTCAATTTCACTTCTCTATGCACCGTTACACTCCTCCATGCAACCATTACTCTCCTCCGTAACTACAATTAATTATAGAAGCTTGTCTTTATCCATCCGCCTATACAGATTTTAGATCAAATTTTTTTTTTAAACTTTTGCCATATAGTGGCAGTGCCCTTCATAGGTTTTATCTCATAGTCTTAACCTTAGAAGACTTGAGTAATCCATGCAAAGGTTATTTGATCCTTGTTTATGTTTAGGCTTAGGTTTAGGTTCTCTTTTGGTTTTGGTTTTGGTTTAGGTTTAGATTTAGGTTTAGGTTATGATTGTTGAATTCTAATTAATAACAGATGGGGTGTATTGGTAAATATAATTTTTGATTTTCTGTGTTGATTTTTCTGCTTCTCTATGAGCAAATTAATGTTGATTTTTAGACTTTTTAAAAAAAAATATTCCTAATCTTGTTCTTGTTTGTAAAATGATAGAAAAGAAAAGGGGGACTTGGCCTAAACGATGAATGCTAAATAATAGCATATTTGTAGTTCCAGTTTATTCATTTTATGCATTAAATATATTAAATGATTTTCAGTTTAAATAGGTTTTTTTCTAATCCTGTAGTCTTCTTAAGATAAATAAATATAACAATAATCAATGGAAAAAACAGAAAAAATATTATAAGGAACAATCATATTAATCCATAACATGTTCTTATAATACTACTTTGATCCATTTGAAGTCAGTACATATAACTAAAAGCACATATCTAGCTAAGCATTAGGTGTTCCTAGCAATTCAGCAAAGAAGATCACAACCCCTGATGTAGCCTCAACTAGTTCAAAGAGAAATACACTCCCTTTCTTCAGATTATTGTCGACAACAAATTGTTTCCACTCTGTAACGAGTCTTCTTCGAACATCACTTGTGAGAGTCACAACCCACTCCTTTCCATTACATAGAAGCATTGTTGTAATCGAAATAGGAGGAAGATAATCACAGCTACACTTTGGAAGAAACTGCAAGAACATAATGTAAATATAGGGTAGGGTTCATTGCTAGTTTGAATAATAAATATTTATTAAATCATGAAAATTTAAAATAAAATAAAAAATTTTACCAGATCATCACACTTAATGTACGATCTGGGCACGTTCATCCGAAACCAAGAATAGAAATCATCTTCAATCTATCTGTTAGCATTCATGTTTAGAGTATCTATATTTTTTTTTTTTTGGAGAGTTGGAAATGTTGCTTAACATTTAACTTGTGTTTTAAGAGATATATAAAGAGTCAAAACTTTTAATTTACCTCCAATCATATTTTTACTTTTCCCTTTGTTTCCCTCCGAAAATTTTTATCTCGTTTTCACTCCTTATAAAGAGGCTAGAATACGTTTTAGTCCTAAAATTTAATCATGTTTTCCCTTTTATTATAATTAAGATTAACCAATAAAATATATAGAATTATATACTGACTATTATATAAATCCATAGTCAATGGACTTATATGGTTTCTATGAATAACTATAGGCCGATACATATGACCTTAATGAATGAAATTATATAAACAACTATTATATAAACAATCAATATTACTATGAAGTGCGTCGATATAATTAGCATAGGACATATGAATAAATTCTTAGTCAATGGACTTATATGGTTGCTATAGGCCGATACGTGTGACCTTAATGAATGAAATTATATAAACAGCTATTATATAAACAATCAATATTACTGTTTAACGAAAGAATTAGACCCTTTGACTAAATCTTATTTTTAAGATGAATACGGGTTANTGTTTAACCAAAGAATTAGACCCTTTGACTAAATCTTATTTTTAAGATGAATACGGGTTACTGATAATCAAGATAACGAGAAAAATGAATAATAAACAATATTGCATAAATAAAAGATCGACGTTGATTGTATTCGAGAATCAGATGCCTTTACAAGCTGTATTCCCCTCCCTTATATAGGAGATTCTTATAACGTACGACTCTTGCTATGGTTACTCATTAATGACTAATTACGACATTAATGAGGCATTAGAATGGATAAGGTAATTGGGGTTCCGTTACATAACGTTCGAGTAATCAATTGTGGGTCCCTGAATCTGCTCGTAGCTTTGTCTAGATTCATTCTGACCGTGCCTCTCAAGTTTTGATCAAGTTGAGTTTCCCGTGGCTGATAAGTTCGTGGGTTTACTGAACCGTGCCTCTTTGTACCGTATCTCTTCAAGGAGTCACATCCAGCTGTCGCGTTTTCCTGTGTCTACGTGACTGGCTGAGTTGTCAAAAGGGTGCTTACGTGTGAAACTCTTTTTTACCAATACAGATAGTCCCCCTACTTACCATATATTTAACGATTAATATTTGGTAAGTGGATATACATTTATGGCGGGAATATTTTGCCGCTGCTTTTCCTTGAATCATTGTATCCTTCTCTGCACTATAGGCGTCATTTGTCACTTCCATTTAATGCTCATACCACGTGTCCGTTTCGGATTGGTTCTGCATTTACTCAGCACCTTTTAGGGCTTTTTGCGGCTGTGACAGTCCCGAAGTGACATCTTCAATTATGACTTTTCATCATTATTTTCCTTTTTCTTCATGTTTGACGGTTGTCTTCAAGTATAAAATCATGTTTTCTTTTCTTTTCTTCCACGAAACACTTTTCTAACTTTGTCTTTTGTCAAGAACTTTATTCTTTGCCTTTGTAACCATGTCTTCTTCAAACCAACCTCAAAGAGTAATAGATATTGAAAGTTTAGCGCCTTCTTCTACTCCGACTAGGAGTCGGAGGGGTGGTAGACTTAGAAGTATAGGATCTACTCCTTCGATGGGCTCTTTTTCTTCTTAGATAGTTCCTTCTCCTTCCACTAGATCTCCAGTTTCTCCAAGATTTAGGGTTTCTCGGTCTTTGTCTAGAGGTAGAGGCGAACGCCTTCGTGAACCTGGAGTCGATGAAATTGTCCCTGCTGAGTTTGTTTTCACTAAGGATAGTCAAGTTCTTGTAGATCAATCTTCTTCTCTTGATAGTGTAGAAAGATATCCAACCCTTATAACTGAGGGTCAAATTTCACTTGTTCGTAGGGAATGCTTTTGGAAATCTGACTTTCCTGTCTATATTTGGAATAATAATCAAAGAATAATGTCTTACAAGACGGGATATTCTTTTATTTATACGTATCCTTTCCCTTTAGGGTTTAGAACCCCCATTGACCCAGTTATAATTGATTTTTGCCATTTTTTCAATATCTGCTTGGGACAAGTTGGCCCGCTTGTCTGGCGAGTTGTCGCATGCCTTAGGAGTTTGGATTCTTTAGCCTCGGTTCCTTTTACCTTCAACCATCTTATTCACCTCTAATCTCCTACCTTATTTCGTGAAGGGTTTTTTACTCTGACTGCTAGAAGCAAAAGAGTGTTGGTAACCCCTAGAGACGATAAGGATAGGGGTTGGTACCTCCGGTATGTTGTTGTACCCACTGCTGGTTTAGTGGGTGAAGAAAATATTCCCTTACCTGAGAAGTGGAATCGCGCACGTGAGTATGATTTAGCTTGAATTTACTTTTTCTTGTTTTGACTCGAGATGTTTTATTTAACACGTATCTGCTTATTTTTCTTTTCTCAGCAATCATGAATACTGCTGAGAATGTCTCCGATATTTGTGATTGGGTAGAAAAACTGTTATCTGTTGCTCCTTCAGAAGAAATATCTTGGAAGTACCTCACTGGCATGTATGGTTGGCAAGTAAAGACCCACGGTAAGTGAAGCTTTTGTTCTTGCTTATTTCCTTACTCGAGTCTCTTTTTTTTTGTCGTTTAACTTTTTTTCCCTTTTTAATAGGATTCTCTGCTCGTGGGGTGTCTGCTTCCTCTATCCCGAAGATGTCCTTGGCTCAAGCCCAGGAAATTATTGTTGGTTCCTCTTCCTAAGTCTCGTTCCATAGAGGAAGAGGAAGAAGGTGCTTTAGTGCACATGGCACGGAGAAGGCGAATGGTTTTAGATGATGAGCCTACTGCCTCAACCTTGCCTTCCGTGTCTGTGATTGACCCCCCTATTTTTGATGATGTTTCACATTTCCCTTTTCGTGATGGTATTGATCTTGCTTCTAACGACGTCCCTTTGGCTGCTATCTTTCCTGCTTCTTTGAGAGAAGTTGTTTCATCTATTCCTTTGGATATCTCAACTTCTGCTGCTGCTTTGCCTGTAACTTATTCAACCCTTCAACTTTCCGTGCCTATTTTTTTGCCGGTGGCTTCTCTAGCTCCTTAACCTTTCGTGCATGTTGCTATTCCATCTCTGCCTGCTTCCATGCCTTTCGTTAGGGAAGTAGGGTCTTCCAACAGAGAGATGCGACAGGTGGTAATAGAGGTTTCAGCTGAGGGGAACCTTCTCAAGAAGACGGGTGAGCCTGAAGTGTGGCTCAAGCCTTTGATAGGTCCCGCTGAGAAAGCAAAGCTAGCTAGCCACGGTTTTCTTACATGGGCCAATGAGGTCGTGCATACCTCTTTGAAGGTATGGTGTAAGTTATCCTCTTTTACTCTCGTATATGAAATTTACCACATCTGACTGGTTTATTTCTTGTAGATTAACCTTATAGGAATGGAGCTTATGAAGAGGATTTCAAACACAGACCAAGAGACAAGAGAGTTGCAGGCAGGAGTTGATAATTGGAAAGCACGGTATGATAGCCTAAGAATTGACATGGACGCTTCAGAAGAGGAAATGAGTACCTTGAAGCGGCAGATGAGACTTATGGCAGCAGAACTAGCAGTGGAGCGGGCTTCTTGCAGTCAAGCTGACAAAGATAAGAGTGTTCTGGAGTCTTCGTTCGTGGAGAAGCTGTCCCGTGCCTCAGAGGAGATTAGAGATTTGAAGAACTTGCTGGGGCAGAAGGAAGACTACTCAGGCGAGCTCGTGCAATCACTCACTCGTACTCAAGAAGATCTTCGAAGGTCTTTAGACAAAGATCAAACTTTAGAGGAGTCGATTGTTCCATTAAGGGCCGCTCATGAAGCTACAGAGGCGGAGAAGGACGGGTTGAGGGCTGAGCTTCAAGTGTGGGAAAAAGATTATGAAGATTTGGAAGAGGTGGCTGCTGTCGATGTGATCTGGGCGTATATGAATTCTCGCCTTGACACATTGATGGAAATGAGTCAAGAGGGTTTTGACCTTAGTGCTGAAATAGCCAAAACTAAGGAGCCATGGAGAAGGCTCAACAGGTTCATAATCTCTCTTCACCTGATGGTGAGATTCCAGCCGCTCATGCCTCTTCATCCCCAGTTGCTCCCGCTCCTTCTGCTACTGAAGTCAACCCTTCTCTTGAAAAGATCTAGTTAGTTTATCCCTTTTTTCTTTTTCTTTGTATCAATTGGTGATTACCCCCAGTCCCATCGGGGTAAATTTGGATTTCCTTTAAGTCCCCAAATGACAACTTAGGGGCACCACAATGTAAATATAAAAATCTTATACGGCTAAGTATAAGTTAATACTTAGTTTTAGCCATTTTTAATATATAAATGTTAGTTCGACTTTTGTTGAGTTTCTGTTTCACTCTTTAAGTCTTTTGCATGCTTTATTTTTCGAGGTTTTAGTTTTACCTTCGAGTTTTGCATGTGGAATGCTTTAGACTACTCGTACCTTTTTTATAATAGGCACGGTGTCATATTAAATGTGTGCCTTTTTGTAATAGGCATAGTTTATGGAAGAGGGCCCTTTATAATTGACATGAAGAAGACGTCTCAACTTCATGATAATGCAATAGAGTGATAGGAATTTTACACATGTTTAAGAATGTTTCCAAGGAAAGTTTTTTGTTTGAACTTCCATGACATTTTACATGTGTTTGGTTATCGTCTAAAACTCACGCTTGCAACTATTTTTTGGTTAACAGATTTTGATATAATCTTGTATTTCGTAACTGTTTTTCATAGGTAACAGTTTTTCGATATTAATACAAGGAAATAACTATTTTTTACTAGTAACCGTTTTTATAAAGATTGGGGTTTTTACCCGCAACTGTTTTGGAAACAAATTTCTAATAAGTACGAGGGAAATGTATTCTTATTCGTAACTGTTTTATTTGATAACAATTTTTTGAACAAATACAAGGATTTAGATCTTTCATCATAATTGTTTTATTCGAGAACAGTTTTTTGAATGAGTATATTGATGATGATCTTTTACCCCTAACTGTTTTTGTTACAACAATTTTGAAAAGATGTACATTTATTTCTCGTGACTAACATTTTTCCTTTCAACCTGAATATTTTCGAAGGTTTTTGCTTTTTGCATTAGGCTTTGTATTTGGATGGCTCTTTTGATTTCTTTGGATTCTGCTCGTGTCACTTGTCTCATTGGGTAGATAGGTCTTTAGGATCGAGCTTTTGACTTTCTAATAGTCTTCTTTGCTTCGTCTTATCCTTCCATACTGTATAGTCCCCCAAGTGTTTGAGCTTTGAAGAATGAAATCTCGAGCACTTGATTATTCCTTCCTTGTGGTCCTTCTCCTGGAAAGGAAAAACATTCCGGACTCGAAGGTATATAGTTTTTTTAGATGATGACTGCTTAACCCTTTTAAAATGTCCATCAGAAAGTGTAACCCTAGACCGGGAATTGTGTTATTTCCTCGTGTCTTTGCAGGTCTAGTATCATTATCTGGTGATGGGTTAGCTTTATGCCTATCATCTAAAAAATTTAGTAAAAATTTTTTAATGTTCAAAATATAATCGAACGTGTGATACCTGACGGTGGGTGTTCTTTTCTTTTAGAAGTAATAATTCATTAGATGGATGGCGTTCCAACTTGTTGGTAGAACTCTGCCATCCATAGCTTCCAACTCATAGGCGCCTTTCCCAGCTATGCCTCGGATTATGTAAGGTCCTTCCTAGTTTGGATTTAGCTTTCCTGCATCTGCTTCTTTTGTTGATTGAAAGACTTTTTTGAGGACGAAGTCCCCAATTTTAAAGTACCTGAGATGAGCTTTACGGTTGTAATAAAACTCTATGATTTGTTTTTGAGCTGCCATCCGTATTAATGCCGCTTCTCTCCGTGGTTCGAGCAGGTCCAGGTTGGTTCTTAATTCATCATCGTTTTCACCTTCCGTTGCTGTTGAGAACCTTATGCTTGGTTCGCCAATCTCCACTGGTATTAAGGCTTCTGAGCTATAAACAAGTGTGAACGGAGTTTCTCCCGTGGCTATTTTTGAAGTTGTTCTGTATGCCCATAGTACCGCTGGTAACTCATCAGGCCAATTTCCTTTGGCTTTATCCAGCCGATTTTTTAGATTGTTGATGATGACCTTATTTGTTGACTCAGCTTGACCATTAGCCACGGGGCGGTACGGCGTTAAGGTGATCCGCTTGATTTGCCAACTTTCAAAGAATTCTGTGATTTGTGAGCCTATGAATTGTGGGCCATTATCACACACGATCTCCTTCGGTATTCTAAAGCGACATATTATGTTTCGCCATAAGAAGCTTTTAAATTCCTTTTCTCTCACTTGTTTGAATGCTTCTGCCTCTACCCATTTTTTAAAATAGTCGGTTAGTACGAGTAAAACCTGTACCTGTCCTTTAGCTGTGGGAAGAGGTCCTACTATGTCCATCCGCCATTTCATGAAAGACCATGGGGATATTATTGGATGTAATAATTCCGCTGGTCGATGCATGTTATTGGCAAATCTTTGGCATCTGTCACATTTGGATACGAAATTCTCAACTTCTTCTTCCATCTTAGGCCAATAGTATCCGGCTCTGATTAGTGTATTCACCAAGGATCTCGCCCCTGAGTGATTTCCACAGTGTCCTTCGTGGACTTATTTAATCCAAAATTCCGTTTTGTTAGGTCCAAGGCATTTAGCTAGGGGTCCTCCGAACATCTTGCGATAAAGTAAGTTGCGAATAAGGCAGTACCATGCAACTTTGCAGCGTAGTGCTTGAGCCGCTTTCTTGTCTTCAGATACGGTGCCATTCTGCAAAAAATTAAGAATTTTGTTTCTCCAGTCCTAGGTTAGGTTGTTGAAAGTTACCTCATTCCTATTCTGGTTTATTATTGAACGAAATAGTTGAACGACAATCGTATTTTCTTTGTTCGTTACTTCCGTGACTGCTGCGAGGTTAGTNGTTTTGAATTGTCTCACGAGCTCTCGTGCTTTTTCAAGATACTGTTGCATTCTAGTCTCTCAAGCGATGTAAGTCCCCTGTATCTGATTTACTACCAGTTGGGAGTCGCTGTTAATCGCAATTTGGTTGATTGAGAGCTCCTGTGCAAGTTCAAGCCCTGCAATAACATCTTCGTACTGTGCTTCATTGATAGTGATAGGATAACACTTTATAGCTTGACATGTCTTTTCACCCGTGGGTGATATCAAGACTATGCCTAAGCCGACGCCTTTTATATTTGAAGAACCATCGGTGAACAAGGTCCATAGGCCTGGATTAACACCGTTAAAGAGTTGTAACTCTTTTTCTACTTCAGATATTGCGATTACTAAAGTCAGCAACAAAATCAGCTAGTATTTGAGACTTAATTGCAGTCCTAGGCTGATAGATTATCTCATGCTCACTTAATTCTATAGCCCACTTGGCTAATCTTCCTGACAATTCTTATTTATGCAAAATATTTCTTAAAGTATATGAGGTCACAACAGCGATTGGGTGGCATTGAAATAGGGTCGTAATTTTCTAGATGCCATTATTAAAGCTAAGGCTAACTTTTTCAGATGTGGATATCTAGTCTCAGCATCTAGCAAAGTTTTACTTACATAATAGATTGGTGATTATTTACCCTTTTCTTCTCTTACCAATACTGCACTTACATNTGAGGGCTTGCCGACATTCTTCAGTCCATTCGAACTGATTCTGCTTTTTGAGAACTGAGAAGAATTTAAAACTTTTTTCGGAAGATCTAGAAATAAACCTACCCAAAGTTTCTATTCTCCCTATCAGTCTTTGAACATCCTTTTTATTTGTTAAGACATCAGGTATTTCCTTTATGGCTTTAATTTGAGCGGGATTTACCTCTATTCCTCTGTTTGATACAGGGAAACCCAAAAATTTGCCTGATTGCGCTCCAAAAGCACATTTCTCTGTATTTAACTTCATATTATATGTGCGTAAAATATCAAAAGTAGTAGAGAGGCGCTAGAAATGGTCTTGTGCTTGTGTTGATTTAACCAACATGTCATCAATGTAAACCTCCATCATTTTTCCATATGTTCTTGGAACATCTTGGTCACTAACCTCTGATTGGTGGATCCAGCATTTTTTAGGCCAAAAGGCATGACTTTATAACAACAAGTCCCCCTATTCGTGATAAAGGAGGTTTTTTCCTCGTCTAAAGGATCCATTTTAATCTGATTATAACCAGAATATGCATGTAGAAAGCTTAATAGTTCATGACTTGCGGTGGCATCAATCATTTGATCTATATGAGGCAATAGGAATGAACCTTTGGGGCATGCTTTGCTTAAATCAGTATAATCTACGCATACTCTCCACTTGCCATTCTTTTTAGGTACTACCACGGTGTTTGCTAACCAGTTAGGGTACGTTACCTCTCGTATCGAACCAATCTTCAAGAGTTTCTGTACCTCTTCGTCGATCACTTGGTTCTTGAATGGTCCTTGCTTTCTTTTCTTCTGCTTAACAGGTACGAAGGATAGATCTTCATTTAGTTTATGAGTCATCACTTCTGGTGGAATGCCTGTCATATCTGAGTGGGACCACACAAAGCAGTCTGCGTTAGCCTTTAGATAATCAATTAACTTACCTCTTCGAGAGGAGTCTAGCCTCGTGCCTATATACACTTTCTGCTCAGGCTTTTGTTCAGATAATGGAACAACTTCAAGATCTTCCGTAGTTGTTTTGATGTGCTCATCTTCCTCCGGTTCATGAATGACGTCCGGTCTGGAATCTGTTTCTGTGTGGTATAGTATACCTTCCGTGGTAACTTGATTTTCCTTCTCGTATGTATTTTCTTTCGTACCTGTTTCAGCAATAATACCTTCCGTACCTATTTGGGCAGTAATTTCTTCCATCCTGTTTGGGCGGCGATACCTGCTTGGGAGATTTCCTTATCTCGTAATTCTTCCACCTATATTTTCTTGTTGTAGTGTACCACAAAATTTATATTTTTTGCGGTCTGTTGATCTCCTTTGATTTGTTGAATCCCCCATTCATAGGGAAATTTAATTACCTGATGCAACATGGAGGGTATCGCTTTCATGTTGTGGATCCATGGTCTTCCAATGATCACATTATAAGCCATGTGAGTATCGATGACTTGAAACCTAGNGATCAATCAACACTCTTTTTACGTTAGTTTCATGAATAAGTAAAGATATTACCAGAGCATCGTTATGTGGAAGCATTAATCCGCTGCTATCTGCATCATCGAAGGTTATATCGTCTTCTCCAGGAGCACGTTTCCCGTGTGTAATTGTGAACTTTGTGGTTGTTTTGCAAATCACTCTGTTTACCTCTTCACCCCCGTGTATTACGTTAACGATTCATTTTGGAGAAGGAGGCTTTGGGGGCTCCTGCATGTTCCTCATGTATGCCTGTTTACCTTTATCACTAAACAATTATGTTAAATAGCCCTATTTTAACAAATTTTCTACTTCACCTTGTAAAAAGCTGCAATCCGCAGTTTTGTGCCCATGATCATTGTGAAATTCACACCAGTGATCTGGGTTTCTTCTACTTGGATTTGACCGCATCTCTTTGGGCCACTTAACCTTGTCTCCCATGTTCTTCAATATTGAGACAAGTTCAGTAGTACTTACATTAAAGGTATGATCCCCAATTTGAGTACTACCTCTAGGTCGTTCATCTCGATCTTTTCTAGATCTAGACGAGGATGAGACTACATCTCTTCCTTGTGGTCTATAGTCCGACCTAGTGTTTTCGAACCTGGGGCGGATATCGCGTCCCGAGGGTCCTAAGTAAGGATCGTACCTGTTTTTACCTGATCTTCTATCTGATTCAGGACGTTTGGATCTGTAATGATCTTCATCTCTCGAACGAGAAATGATATCTTCTTCTATTCTAAGTTTAGTACTGTACCTGTTATATACATCGTTTCAGGTTGTGGCGGGGAATTCTCTTAGATTCTCCTTAAGTCGCCTGGTGGCTTCTGAGCTTTTATCGTTCAAGTTGCTTGCAAATGCCATGGCTGCCCAATTATCAGGCACCCTTGGCAACTGCATTCTTTCTCGTTGAAACCTGTCGACAAACTAACGGAGTAGTTCCGTGTCTCCTTGTTTTATTTTGAATATGTCTTCCATTCTCTTCTCAACTTTTTGTGCACCAGAGTGTGCTTTTATAAACGAATCTGCAAGCTCAGCAAAAGAGTCAATAGAATTTTCAGGGAGAAGAGAATACCAGGTTAGAGCCCCTTTGGTAAGTGTTTCCCCAAATTTTTTGACAAGGACTCATTCAATCTCTTGTTTCGTTAAGTCGTTGCCTTTTACCCTAGTAGTGAAAGAAATCACATGGTCGCGTGGGCCAGTTGTTCCATCATATTTGGGAACGTCAGGCATTTTAAACTTCTTGGGTATAGGCAAGGGTGCCGCACTTGGATTCCAAGGTTGTTGAGAATATCTATCAACATCGATGCATTTGATGACAGGTGGTACACCAGGAATTTGTTCGATGCGATCCTTCTTCTCCTTCATCTGTTTCTGCATGGTTAGCAGTAAATTTTGTAATTCTGATTTATTATATATACCTGGTCTCGTTTCGAGAGATTCATTAGGAGTATCTCCTCTTCCTGAGTTTTCCAACCCAGATTGAGGATTTCCCATGGTGATGGTGTTATTGGTAGGTGGCGTCGGCGGTGTAGGCAACACTGCCGGTAATCCTCTCGCAAATTCTTGCAAAGCTTGGCTCACATACACTGCAATCATTTGCTTTACACGATCTTGTTCCACAGTTTGATCATTATTACCATTGTTGTTATTGGATCTTTTCTGGGGATTGTTACCTCGAACCACGTGGGGTTCCTGAAGGCGATGGAACTGAGGTTCCACTTATTTGTTGGTTGTTGTCGTTGGGGTTTGACATAATTCAAACGATATCACTTGGAAAGTAAACAAAGATTATCAGATTCCCAGTAACGGTACCAATTTGTTTAACCAAATAATTAGACCCTTTGACTAAAGCTTATTTTTAAGATGAATATGGGTTACTGATAATCAAGATAACAGGAAAAATGAATAATAAACAATATTGCAGAAACAAAAGATCGATGTTGATTGTATTCGAGAATCAGATGCCTTTACAAGTTGTATTCCCCTCCCTTATATAGGATATTCTTATAACGTACGACTCTTGCTATGGTTACTCATTAATGACTAACCACGACATTAATGAGGCGTTACAAAGGATAACGGTAATTGGGGTTCAGTTATATAACGTTCGAGTAATCAATTGTGGGTCCCTGAATCTGCTCGTAGCTTTGTCTAGATTCATTCTTACCGTGCCTTTCTCCCATTTTGATCAAGTTGTGTTTCCCGTGGCTGATAAATTCGTGGGTTTACTGAACCGTGCCTCTTTTTATCGTATCTCTTCAACGAGTCACGTCCAGCTGTTGCGTTTTCCTGTGTCTACGTGACTGGCTGAGTTGTCAAAAGCTGTCTTACATGTGAAACTCTTTTTTACCAATACAATTACTATGAAGCACAACGATATAATTAGCATAGGACATATGAATAAATCCTTAGTCAATAGACTTATATGGTCACTATAGGACGATACGTATAACCTTAATGAATGAAATTATATAAACGGCTATTATAGAAAAGGTCAATATTACTATGAATCACAACGGTGCAATTAGCATATGCCATATTACTATAACCTTAGTCAATGGACTTATATGGTTGCTATAGGTCGATACGTATGATCTTAATGAATGAAATTATATAAAAGGCTATTATATAAACAATCAATATAAATATGAACCACAATGATGTAATTAGCATAGTCCATATTACTACAACCTTAGTCAATGGACTTATATGGTTGCTATAGGCCAATACATATGACATTAATGAATAAAATTATATAAACGACTATTATAGAAACAGTCAATATCACTATGAATCACAGCGATGTAATTACCATAGGCCATATTAGTACAATCTTAGTCAATGGACTTACATGGTTGCTATAGGCCGATACGTACACTACTTAAAAAAATAACTGATTTGCGACTGAAAATTTGCGACCGAAAAAATCAGCCAAAAATTTACGACTGATTCGGTCGGAATTTCCAAAACTGCGACTAATTCGGTCGTTCTACGCGGAAAATATCGTGATTTTTTTATGGTTTGCGACTGAATCAGTTGCAAATATTAAAATTAAAAATAAAATAAAATTAAAGGTTGCGACCGATGTGGTCGGAATACGAAATTAAAATGAGGTATGACTGATCAACGGTATTTGCGACGAAATCAGTCGCAATTTGAAAATCAAATTTCAAATTTGCGACCGATTTGGTCGCAATTTGAAAATCAGATTTCAAATTTGCGACCGATTCGGTCGAAAATCTTTTTTTTTGTAATGCACCCTAACCCGTTTTTTCTTCTTTCTTATTTCTTCTTTTTTCTCTAACTTGTTCCCTCTCCTTCCCTCTCCTCTTCTTCCCCCACCCGGTCTATTTATTAATTTTATCCTCTAATCTAACTACATTAGGTATGATTTCCCTCTCACTCCCTCCCCCTCTTCTTCACCCATCCATCTCCCCCGTCCAGCCGCCCCCGCTCCCGCCCCCACTCCACTCAATTTCTTGTTCCTAAGTTGTTTAACTCATTTTTGGTGCAAGAATCCGGGGTCTCATCTCTCCTCTGGTGGTGGTTTGTCAGTAGATCCGTCGGTATTAATTTGTAAGTCGCTTGATTATTTTCTTACTTATTTTACTTTCTTTTCTTTATTTCTCGTGAAAATAATAAATAAAGGTCGAGTCTACGGGATTGGAGTACAATGTCACGACCCGAATTTCCACCATCGAGACCGTGATGGAACCTAACGCCGCACTTGCTATGCAATCCAACATTAAAGGTCTACAACATAAAAATCTTAAAATTTGCGGAGTATGACTACGAACCAACACATGAAAATAAATAAAGGAGCGAAAATTCACAATAGCACTGCACATATGATATTTATATATCTATCTACCCACGATCTGGAGTCAACTCACGGACTACTACGATTATCTACAAGTATTTGGCAGAAATAAGAGTATACAACTATTTATGAACAAAGAAAAACAATAATGAACATATAGGAGGGGACTCTAGGAATCTCCAGACGTCGGCAGATCTACCTTGGGTCTCCTGCGTAGAAGTCAGCTGCAAATCTCGGAATCAGCTCAGACCGATACCTAGATCTGCACAGAAGTGCAGCATAAGTACAACTGAACCCATGTACTGGTAAGTGTTGAGTCCAACCTCGGTGAAGTAGTGACGAGGCTAGGACAAGACATCCACATATATCCTGTGCATATAAACAATGTACGGACATAATAACAAATAATAGAAGCTACATGGACAATAATAAGAGGGGGAGAACATGTTGGGGAAGTACAAGTTCATGTGAATGGTAACAATAAAGAAACACAACACAACATACTTTGCACCAATGGGAATATTAAAAGCATAGCAAAACAAGTGCACGACATCACCCTTCATGCTTTTACTCTCATCCTCACCATGATAAATGACAAAAATGATGTTAATAAATGTGAAATGGCACGACATCACCCTTCGTGTTTTACGCTCTTCCTCTCATGATAATGATAGTAAATATGCAATGGCACAACATCACCCTTCGTGCTTTACACTCTTCCTCACATGATAATGATAATAGATATGCAATGTTCATAACCCTTCGTGCTTTACACTCTTCCTCACATGATAATGATAATAAATATGCAATGGCACGACATCACCCTTCGTTCTTTACACTCTTCCTCACATGATAATGATAGTAAATATGTAATGGCACGACATCACCCTTCATGCTTTACACTCTTCCTCACATGATAATGATAGTAAATATGCAATGGCATGGCATCACCCTTCATGTTTTACACTCTTCCTCACCCAAACAACGAAAACCATAACAACGTAAAGAATATCTAGTCTGAACTTGAATAATACGAACAAAGAATACAACGACCACAAGAATAAGACTCACTCACATGCTAGGACTCGGCAACAACACATAGGTACTCGTCACTTCACCTATACGTTGTACTTAACAATCAACACATAGCAAATAGGCAACAATACCTAATCCCGCAAGCCAAGGTTAGACACAACACTTACCTCGACCCACATGCCACTCACTGTTCAACTACCACTTTTCCTCTAGAATTAACCTCCAACCCACTCGTATCTAGTCATAATTTGCTTAATACCATCAATTATTGCTAAAGAAATCAATTTCGATGCACAATTATAGAGTTTTTCAAGTTTCCCCCCAAAAAGTCAAAAATTGACCCCGGGCCCGCTTGGTCAAAACCCGGTATTTGAACCAAAACCCAATAACCCATTCAATCCCGAGCCCGTATATATAGTTGGTTTTGGAATCTACCTGAATTTGAGTTCTAAATCCCCAAATTTCGAAATCTCTAATTTCTACCCAAAATCCCTAATTCCACCATGAAAATCCTAGATTCTAGGTTGAAATCTTGTAAAAAGAAGTGAATGATTGAAAGAATTGGGTTAAGAATCGTTTACCTTTGGTTTGGGGAAGAATTAGTCTTTAGAAAATCGCCTCTTGAAGTTTGGGTTTTGAAAAATGGGAGAATAAATAAAAAATCATGTCTAAGTCCCTTTTACCCAGCTGCGGTGTGATGACCCAAGGGGTCATTCTGTGAAATTAGACCCCGTTCTAGGATTAATATCCCTATAAAGGTTAATTTTAAATACCTCAATTTGCATGCGCAGTCCGAGCGTGAAATCGGAAAGCTTTTGTGTTAAAATATGAGAAATAATAATTGCTAGAGTTAAAATTTAATTAAAATTGACTTTGGTCAACATTTTGAGTAAATGGACCGGATTCGTGTTCCTATGATTCTGGGAGGTCCGCAATAAAATAT
The DNA here is from genome assembly GCA_005239525.1 of Nicotiana knightiana. Taxonomy (NCBI): domain Eukaryota; kingdom Viridiplantae; phylum Streptophyta; class Magnoliopsida; order Solanales; family Solanaceae; genus Nicotiana; species Nicotiana knightiana. The sequence continues at coordinate 9,447 of ML419891.1, read as the reverse complement.
GGGACTCGGGCATATGCCCAAAAATGAATTCCAAGGTCCCAAGCCTTAGAAATCAATTTTTGAAAGAAATTGTTTTGCTGAAATATTAATGAAATAAAGAAAGGAATTTATGTTTGAACCCGTTGGTATCAGGACCGTATTGTGGTTCTAGAGATCGATACATGTTAGTTATGATATTTAGGCCTTGCCTGTGAAATTTGGTAAAAAACGGAGTTCGTTTGACGTGATTCGGACATCCGGTTGATAAATAGTGAACTTTAAGTGTTCTTGAGAAAAATAATGAGTTTTGAGGTTTAATTCATAGTTTTACATGTTATTTTCATGATTTGATCGCACGATCAAGTCTGTATGATGATTTTAGACTTGTGTTCATGTTTGGTTTAGAGCCCCGAGGGCTCGATTGAGTTTCAAATAGGCTTGGGTTATGTTGCGCTCGTTCTTTCTTATGATTCGACGTGGTTTTTTCAAGCATAAATGATATCATATTGAATAAATGAGCTCCTATTTCTGTTTTGAATGAAGTATTAGATCCTTATAGTAATTACGTACACGTAGCAAAAAGAATCATCGAATTTGGAAATCATATGAGGATTTTATGGTCATTTTACTAAGGTTGCTAGATTTTGTCAGGTTAATTACGACATTGCCACTGACGGCGTATTAAAAATCTGAACTATTTGCAAATATTAAAACCTACATATCTCCTTCATTATAAGGTCAAATTGAGTGATTCAAAAGACTAAATTGACTAGAATTTCATAAGGAATCCATTGGAGACATAAAAATCGAGTTTAGGTATCATTTGGCATGAGAAACGAGGCAGGATTGCTGACATGAAAATGTATATAAAACGGACAGATTTCTTCTTCTTCAAATTTTTGAACCCCACAGCCCTAGGAACAAATTTCTTCACCAAATATCACCCCCAAGTCATAGGTAATCAACAATTTATGTATAAAAAATAATGATAATAATCTTAATAAATGAATAAATAATAATAAAAGTAATACTAATAATAAATAAATAAATTAATTAATTAACTGTGCATAGTTTACCAAATCCGTTTTATAATTATTGATCTTTGACCTACGAGGTATGTGCCGCCTGTGTGGCGTTAAATGAGACACGTTAAGTCGGGTATATAATTATGGGGTCTTCATGAATCACATCTCGTTATCAGTATTTCGGCTAGTGGTAGGAACTGTTCTAGATTTGGGAGAGTCATAATTCATCAGTGCACTCAGGCTACGTGACCCATTGCAGTTACAACTCAACTACATGATCGGCTAGGGAAAAAGGGGTTGGAATGTCGAAAGTGGAGGTTAGATTCCTAGAGGTGGAGATCCACCCTGATGATATATTTTCCATGGTATGGCTGAGGTCGTTACATTCAATGGTGTCATTACAAGAACAATATCTAATTAGTATAAAGTGATGATTTCCTGAACTTAATACGGTTATGCATAACTAATAAAATTCTTCTAATATGCTCTACTCTCGGGTGAGCTTCGTAACTCAAAAATCTGCTTATGTGAATACTTGTATTGAGAGATTATGGAGAAAACTGCGTCTATCACTACGTGTTGTAATTTTGTTTAACGAAAAATATTTAAAGAAAGGAAATGGAATGTTTCGATTGGCACGATACGCATGTTGCTTATGATTCAGAATTGAGGACGAGATCCTCGCATTTTAATATGATTTGAGATGTTTAAATCGGGCTACGAGCCACAGTGGAAGTTTTGTAAGGACGACGTCCTGGTGACGAAAATTCTTCGGTTTAAATTCTCCCTTGTGAATTAAAATTTTGTTATAGTACTAGTAGGGAGTCATGCCTGTTAGGGTGATTCAACAATTTATGAATAAAAAATAATGATAATAATCTTAATAAATGAATAAATAATAATAAAGTAATACTAATAATAAATAAATAAATAAATTAATTAATTAATTAACTGTGCATAATTTACCAAATCCGTGTTATAATTATTGAGCTTTGACCTACGAGGTATGTGTCGCCCGTGTGGCGTTAAATGAGACACGTTAAGTCGGGTATATAATTATGGGGTCTTCATGAATCGCATCTCGTTATCAACATTATGAAGGTTTGAAAGGAGATTATTGCTAACGTGAAGCTGTTTGATAATTCCGTAATTGGCTATGAACAACCATTAAGAAAATAGAGCCAGTTAGTATGGGCAGCCTTGCGTATATTCCAGTTGGTGAGAGACCGTTAGCTTCAGACATTCAGACGTTGGCTAATCAGTTCGTGAGGTTGGATATTTCCCCCAGCAGTGTTCTAGCTTCTACAGTCGCTCGGTCTTCCCTATTTGAGCGTATTTGGGAGCGACAGGATGATGACCCACATTTGGCGGCCCTTAAGGACACAGTTTGGCACGGTGATGCTAAGCAGGTTACAGTTGGAGATGATGGTGTTTTGAGGATGCAGGTTCGGTTATGTTTGCCCTTTCAGGTAATTTTTTTATGTTCGTTCGAGGACGAACATTTGTTTTAGAGGTGGAGATTGTGATGACCCAAGGGGTCATTCTGTGAAATTAGACTCCGTTCTAGGATTAATAGCCCTAAAAAGGTTAATTTAAATACCTCAATTTGCGTGCGCAGTCCGGACGTGAAACCGGAAAGCTTTTATGTGAAAATATGAGAAATAATAATTGCTAGAGTTAAAATTTTATTAAAATTGACTTTGGTCAACATTATGAGTAAACGGACCCGGATCCGTGTTCTGACGGTCCCGGGAGATCCGCAGTAAAATATGGGACTCGGGCGTATGCCCGAAAATAAATTCCGAGGTCCCAAGTCTTAGAATCAATTTTTGAAAGAAATTGTTTTGCTGAAATATTAATGAAATAAAGAAAGGAATTTATGTTTCAAATCGTTGTTATCGGGCCTGTATTGTAGTTCTGGAGCTCGATACAGGTTTGTTATGATATTTAGGCCTTGCCTGTGAAATTTGGTGAAAAATGGAGTTCGTTGACGTGATTCGGACATCCGGTTGATAAATAGTGAACTTTAAGTGTTCTTGAGAAAAATAATGAGTTTTGAGGTTTAATTCATAGTGTTACATGTTATTTTCATGATCGCACGAGCAAGTCCGTATGATGATTTTAGACTTGCGTGCATATTTAGTTTAGAGCCCCGAGGGCTCGGGCAAGTTTCAAATAGGTTTGTGTTGTGTTGCACTCGTTCTTTCTTATGATTCGACGTCGTTTTTTCAAGCATAAATGATATCATATTGAACAAATGAGCTCCGATTTCTGTTTGGAATGAAGTATTAGATCGTATCGTAATTATGGACCCGTAGCAAAAAGAATCATCGAATTTGGACACCGTATGAGGATTTTATGGTCATTTTACTAAGGTTGCCAGATTTTTCAGGTTAATTACGAAATTGTCACTGACTGCGTATTAACAATCTGTACTATTTATAAATATTAAAACCTACATATCTCATTCATTATAAGGTCAAATTCAGTGATTCAAAAGTCTAAGTTAAATATAATTTCACAAGGAATCCATTGAAGACATAAAAATCGAGTTTAGGGATCGTTTGGAATAAGAAACGAGGCAGAATAGCTAGCAAAAAAATATATACAAAACGGACAAACTTCTTCTTCTTCAAATTTTCGAACCTCACAGTCCTAGGAACGAATTTCTTCACCAACTATCACCCCCAAGTCATAGGTAATCAATTCTAAACTTTACTCTTTCAATTACTCATTGTTTTTCATCACTTTTAAATCAAAAACTAAGAATTTTCATGGTAAAAATTGACGGTTTGGGTAGAATTAGGGAATTTTATAAAAATCGAATCTTTACCTCGACTTGAGGTTGGATTTTGAAACTAATTGTATATTTGGGTTCGTGGGTGAATGGGTTAACGTAATTTGGTCCGAACTCCGAGTTTAGACCAAGCGGGCTCGGGCTCGGGTTTTTACTTTTTTTGAGAACACTTAGGAAAAATTATAATTTGCAGTAAAGTTAGTTCCTTTAGCATTAATTAATGATATTAAGTTAGTTATGGTTAGATTCGAGTGTATTGGAGGTGAATTCAAAGGGAAAAGCTATAATTGAGCGGTGAGTGGCCTGCGAATTTGAGGTAAGTGTTTGGTCTAACTTTGACTTGAGGGAATAGGAGTCACCACTTGTTTGCTATGTGAAATGCATGTGTCTGGTGAATAGGTGAGGTGACGAATATCTATGCACCACCAAATGGTCTATTAAACATGATCCCTTCCTCGTTTCCAAGTTAATTGATTCCTGGCTTAATTGTTCTATGTTCATTATTGTTTCTACGATTACTTGGCCTTATTCCGTTGTTGTTAAATATTGTTGTGGTTATTTTGGAAAGAGTATTGGTTTTTTATTTTGTTCCCTTGTGGTACAAAACTGTTGAGTAGTTTGGCATTGTTTCTACGAGGCATATATATATTTATGTTCATGTTGCTTTCATTTTTGATAATATTGAGGAAGTTATGAGAATTGCAGTTTAACTGTCTTAGGACTGTTGAGGTTTACGTGTCTATTTGATTTCAATCGATTATTGCCAATTGTTTTTGCAAGCGTGTTAAAAGTGTTAGCTGTTCTCTTGATTCTATCATAGTACATAAAGATTGAGCTAGGTTGACAGCGTTACGGTGTTTACATATATTCTGGTTGGTTTTATTGTAAAATGATATTGGTTGAAGCTGACAAGCTATACTGTTTCTGTTTGCAATTGTTGAAATAAAGGTGATGTGAAATGCTTGTCCTGAACTGTGAAAGTTTTTGATGAATAAACAAAATTGATTATGATAAGGGGGTTGTGATAAGAGCGTTGTGTTAAGGGTGGATAATTGATTGTGGTACGGGTGAACAAATTGATTGTGATATTGTGAATATGTGGGATCGGGTTGTACTCTGCAACAAGACAATGATAAGGGAGAATATGCATGTTTTACTGTTCATAAAATAAAGGTTGCAACACTCATTGTTTTATTGTCATTATTTCATGTTCTGCTTTTACTGTTATTTAAAGTGAAACTTGTTCTGTTTACAATTGTTGAGACATAAATATTGTGAAAGACTTTGACTTGAATTGTGAAATTATGAATAAATTTATATGATATGTCTGGTGGGAGCGGGTTGCACGCCGCAACAAGGAGTGATAAGGGTGGACATGTGGGATCGGGTTGCACGCTGCAATAGGAGTAATAAGGGTG
>ML419888.1:19821-88186 GCA_005239525.1 Nicotiana knightiana | reverse complement strand
ATTAATACTCATAAAATGTAAGGTATATCACATGTTAAACTATGCACTTTAGTCTCGCATCAACCAGCAACGCCACATTGTTTGTTTCTTAGTTTGCTCGGGAAAATTATAAATTTGGCTCCTCTACGTCCACCGGTATACGAGAGAGAAATGTGATTCTCCCGTGCTCGACTTTGCGATTGTCCGGTAACTCTTCTGGCCATTTTCCTTTAGCAGCTTCTAACCTCTTTTTGAGATTTTGGATAATTGTCTTATTTGTTGACTCCGCCTATTTATTAGTGATCGGATGATATGGTGAGGATGTAATTCTATTGGTTTTCAGATCTTTTAGAAATTTTGTGACTTTTGAGCCTATGAACTGTGGTCCGTTATCGCAGGTAATCTCTTTCGGTATCCCGAATCGGCAGACTATATGGTCCCATAGAAAGTCGACAACTTCGCATTCACCATCTTTTAGTAAGGACCTATCTCAACCATTTAGTGAAGTATTCAGTTAAAGTTATAAGGAATCTTACCTTTCCAGGACCTGGTGGAGATGGACCAACTGTATCCATCCCCTATTTTATGAATGGCCACGGGGACAATAACGATTGCAAGTGTTCTGCCGGTTGATGCACCAATTGTGCAGAGTGATAATATTTGCCGCAGTTCTGAATGAAAGTTTTTGTGTCTTTTTCCATCTGGTGCCAATAGTATCCTGCCCTAACTAGCTTTAGTACTAGTAAATCTGCGCTGGAATAGTTCCCGCAAATCCCTTTATGGACTTCTCTCATCACGTAGTCCGTCTCCGAGGCTCCCATACATCGGGCCAGTGGATCGTGGTACGATCTTCTATATAATTGGCCATCCATGAGACATCAACGAGCCGCTTTGGTGCATAGTGCCCGGGACGCCTTCGGGTCTTCGATCAATTTTCGATGTCGAAGATATTCGACGAACTCGTTCCTCTAGTCCCAGGCTAAGTTGGTTAAATTGACTTCACAAAACCATCCACATCCAATATCGAATGTTGATGTTGAACGATAGTACCAGAGTCAGATCCTTTATAGTACCGGAGTTAGATCCTTTCATCTCCGTATATGACCCCAAATTAGCCAATGCATCCGCTTCCACGTTCTCTTCTCTCGTAATATGTTTGATCGATCATTCCCTGAATCGTGTAAGCTATGCATGAACCTTGTTCATAAACTGTAGCATGCGTTCCTCCTTTGTATCAAAAATCCCGTACACTTGGTTTACTACCAACTGGGAATCACATTTATTTTCTATGACATCAAAGCCAAGTCCCCAAGCCAGTTCAAGTCGTGCAACCAAAGCTTCATACTCGACTTTATTATTAGTTAAAGGAACAGTTTTAATGGTCTACCTCAGGGTTTCCCCCGAGGGCGTGATTAGAACCACCCCGAGCCTAGAACCTTTTACATTGGAAGCTCCATCCATAAACAAGGTCCAAACTCCTAATGTCATTTCCGACACCAAAACTGCCTCTTTAGCATCTAGGGAAATTAACCTGGGGCCGAAATCAGCCACAAGATCGGCCAAAACTTGTGATTTGATTGCAGTCCTAGGCTTGTATTCGATATCAAACTCACTAATTTCTACTACCCATTTAGCCAAACTACCTGATAAATCAGGCTTGTGAAGAACATTTCTCGAAGGAAAGGTTGTCACAACGACTATCGAATGGCATTGAAAATAAGGATTAAGCTTTCGAGAGGAGACTACAAGAGCTAAGGCCAGTTTTCGAGGTGTGGATAACGAGTCTCTGCTCCGGACAGTATTTTACTAACATAATAGGCAGGGAATTGCATACCTTCTTTCTCCCGGACTAAAATGGCGCTTACCGCTACTTCCGAGACCACTAGATATATTAGAAACGATTCGCCTTCCCACAATTTTGACAATAACAGGGGTCTTGATACGTACCATTTCAAGTATTTCAAGGTCTGCGGTCATTCCGGAGTCCATTCGAAATTGTTCTTTATCTGCTTAGAGCTGCTAACCTTCCGGTTAATCTTTGTACCTCATTTACATTTTTCAGTTGTCTGCGATGTCTTCAATGACTTTGATTTTATCGGGATTTACTTCGATCCCCCTTTGCGAGACCAAGAACCCAAGAACTTTACGGAACCAACCCCAAACACACACTTTTCCGGGTTGAGTTTCATGTTATGCTTCCTCAAGATATTGAAGGTTTATTGGAGGTGTTTCAAGTGATCTCCTGCATTCAAAGACTTGACTAACATGTCATAGATATATACTTCCATTGTTTTGCCTATTTGTTTTTCAAACATCTTATTAACGATGTTTTTTTCCTTATCCTCCGGGTTCATCTTGATTTTATTGTACCCAGAGTAGGCATCAAGGAAACTCATTAACTCGTGCCCGGCTGTTGCATCACTCATTTTATCAATATTTTGCAATGGGAATGAGTCTTTAGGGCACACATTATTTAAGTCCTTATAATCTATGCACATTCTAAACTTGTTATTCTTCTTTGGAAATACAACTACATTATCTAACCATTTTGGATACTTTACCTCCCAAATTAAACCGATATTGAGTAGTCGAGTTACCTCTTCTTTAACAAACCTGTTTCTGGCCTCAGCTATTGGGCGTTTATCCTTACCGGTGGGAAGTTTGGATCTAGGCTTAGTTTCTGCACGACCACCTCTAATGGGATACCTGTGATATCCGAGTGCGAATATGCAAAACAATCAACGTTAGCCTTAAGGAAATTAATAAATCCTGACCTGAGTTCAGGATTGAGTCCGGTTCCCAACCGAAATTTCCTTTCCAAGAATTCTTCGAATAAAGACACTTGCTTGAGTTCTTCTCCTGTGGAGTTGGTTGCATCCGTCTCCTCCAGTACCTGAAAGCATCTCGGCACCCTGGTGAGATTCTAATGACTCATTGCCTTTATCATCTTCATTTGGCAGGAAAAGGCGCCGATTCATGTAATTGCTATTTGCCCGGCTTGTTACCTTTGCTGCTGGAAATTGACATTGTGTTAATCTCTCTCGCTTCCGGTTAATCTCCTCTTATCTACTTGATTCCTTTCGGGTCGGGAATTTTAATAGTTGATGATACATTGAGGGCACAACCTTCATCTCATGTATTCACGGCCTTCCACAGATTATGTTGTAACCTATGTCGCTGTATACCACTTTGAATAAGGTGATCTTGGTTATCCCTTCAGTGTTTGTGGGCAACATGATCTCTCCTCAAGTTGTCACACTTTCCAAGTTGAACCCAGCAAAGAGATTCGTTGCCGGAATGAGAGATTCGTTGCCGGAATGATGCTTCCGGTTAACTTTACTTGTTCATGCACTCTCCATTGAATGATGTTGGCTGAGCTTCTAGGTCAACCAAAACACGTTTAATCTTGAAATCTAAAACATTGAGAGACATTACCAGGGCGTCAATATGTGGCAGAGGAAGTCTGTTGGCGTCTTCCTCCGTGAAGGTGATGTCATCTTCTACGACTTTCCGGAGTCTCTTCTTGTGGGTCACTGATATCTTTGTTTTCTTGGCTTCCGAGAAGGTTACACCATTAATTTCATTCCCTATGAAAATCATATTGATAGTTAACCCAGGAGAGTCTTCTGTTATCTTCGAAGGCTCTGCAGTTTTCTGGCTACGGCCGCAATTGTTCTTGGCTCGGTCGCTCAAGAACTCACTAAGATGACCATTTTTCAACAACATTGCCACCTCTTCATGTAGATGCCGACAGTCCCCAGTTCTATGGCCGTGAGTCCCATGATATTCGCACCATAAGTTAGGATCCCTCTTGCTAGAATCAGATTATTAGCTTTGGGAATCACGCTTCTTTGATATTCCTCATCGTTGATACCAACTCCACTACGTTGTTGTTGCAATTGTAATCCGATAACCTAGGAATATGGAATCCCGGGCCCATGTTACCTCGTTTTCTTGTAATGACCTATTATTCCGGCCACAGTGAGTTCTTCTATCGGGAGCGAACCTATCCGAGGGTTGGAACCCTTTTCTTCCACGTCGTTCGATTCTCTCGTATGGCAGGAAACGAGTTTTAGAAGACTGTCGATCCGCATCGAAATCACTTTTAAACTTATACTGGTGCTTGTCTCGATCCCGTCCCTTGGTTGATGCCGGGAACCCAAGATAATCATCTTCTATCCTTATTTTTGACTCATAAAGGTTATGGACATCCGCCCATGTGGTTGCTTGAAATTCGAGCAGGCTTTCCTTCAGCTTTCAGGATGCGTCAGAGCTCCTTGGATTCAAATCCTTTGTAGACGCCTCCGCTGTCCACTCATCTGGTAAAACTGGTAGCAACATCCTCTCTTTCTGGAACCTGATCACGAACTCCCACAGCAATACAGACTCACCTTGTGTGATCCTAAATATGTGCGCCTTCCTGGCTTGGACCTTCCTTGCCTGACATGAACCTTTATGAATGAATCTGCAAGCATTTCAAAAGAGTCAATTGAATACTCGGGTAAGAGTGAATACCATGTCAGGGGACCCTTTGTGAGGGTTTCACCAAACTTCGTCAGTAAGACCGATTCGATCTCATATTGAGCCAAATCTCCCTTTTACAGTAACGGGCGTGAAACTCCTTCGCATGTTGATCCATCCGTTCTTTCATTTCGTTCATAAATCTCATGAACTCTGTTTTGAAGGGATCATTCCCGTTACCGTTACCAGATCTGCTATCGGTCCTCCACCCCCTGGCACTGTCGAAACAGACCTCACCCCTTGGGGTATTGTTATCAACTCTTTGAGTCGTTTGATTTGCAGGAACGCCTGGAGGGAACCAGGGCCCTTCCCTTTGCGTTGTTGGAAGCGCATGACAACGTTTACTTTAACTCCGTCATTACTTGATCTTGCCTTTAGAGGTGGCCCATGATCGCTTTTTGTTGCTCTCTTAGGATTCCCACTGTTTTCGCAACATATTCCTCTTCTGCGATATCGAGAGTTGGCTTCCATACATGCCGGGATACTATCCTTCACCAATCGGGGTTGCCTCGTCCCCTTCGTTACGGGTGTCGCTAATTGAATTTTCATTTTGAGGCAAATTTTCGTGTCCCTCAATATTGTGTGTGATGTTGACATCATTAGCTTCCATTTTCGATTTCTTGCTAAGGAAAAAACCAAACAAGTTAGTAATACACATAAGGATCAGAGCAATTATGAGACTGTCTAAGCCCTACGGTGGGGTCCAAACTGTTTATCAGTAAAACGGTACAATTGAATTTGTTACGTGTGTCACACCTCCTTTTTTCCGAGGGGGAATAAGGGGAGTTTTTCCAATTTAAGTGACATTATTCAAATTTGGATTATTTAATTATTTTAAGAGTCGCCACTCGAAATTATTTATTTACGGTGTTCCGAGTCACCATTTACTTTTAGAATCCCAAATCGAGGAAATTTTGACTCTGTTTTAAAAGTCTGCGAAACCAGAAGACCGGGTAAGGAATTATGTTACCCCGGGAAAAGGTGTTAGGCACTCCCGAATTCCGTGGTTTTATCACGGTCTCTTAGTAATTTATACTAGGCTTATTAATTTGTTTAATTACTTATTTTAGAACTTATATACGTTTTACCTTTTACCGCTTTTAATTTGAAACGAATCACGCGTACGTGTATTCATTGTTTGGTTATTCGTGTTTATTGAATTATCTTGATACGAGTCACGCATACGTGAACTCGTCTAGTTTGGTATGTCAAAGTCGTGTCACACGTACGTGTACACAACTAATAACACTTTATTGTTATTAAGATTGTTTGAGCAATTTTGAGGACTAGTATTCTCCCTGATTGAATAAAATGTCCTTAAGGGAGTGAATGGCACAATGGTGCAATGTAAATATTGGATCAGTAAGACGTATATGTCCAAAGCTATTATCTACTCCTTGTTTTCCTTTTCGTTAAATCATCCTCAAATAGGGAGGATTCTATGTATATTCAAATTTATGGTATTGTCTTTCCACGTGGTCAAGTTTGTGGAGTAGTTCTAGGTTAATTCAACTCAAATAAATGCAGAGATTGAAATTATATTTTTTTGATGCCTTCTTTATGGTGCTTAGAGGTTTTGTAAAACAAAAATGTACATAGCTTCTTATAGATATTTAGGTGAGGCGAGGTGGGAACTGATATATTATATTCTATCCCTTCGTTCAAATTTTAAAAGAGTTGAATACCAGAAGTGTCACGACCCAAAATCCTAACTCAGGTCGTGATGGAGCCCAACAGCGGGGTCGGGCAAGCCAACACTCAATTTACCAAGGGTTCTTTCTTATTTGTTTAAACATTTCAATATATACCAAGTTTTTAAAGCTTAAAACATAAATCGAAAAGGATAATTAGCCAGTTTTAATCAAAAGCGGTCATAAGGAGGCGTGAGCCAATATATATATAGACCCGTAATCCATAATAACTACCATGTGTGTGCCAGGAACTAGTGTCACAAGTCCTACGGGCATACTAACCGAATATACAAAAGATATAATATACAGTCCCACTGTCTGAAAGAAATAGACGGGAAATAAGCAAAAGAAACTCCATGGTGCTGCCGGAGATCGCCAGGAGAAGCAGATCACCATAAAGTCAGGTCCGACTATAATCAGAATCAAGCTCCGGTCTGACAACCAGATGAACCAGCCTCAGATTGTGATTTTGAGTTTTAGCGTTATACATGGTATCAGAGCGATGTGGCTGGTTTGGAGACTTAGGCGAGCTGCATCCTCCGGAGGCGATCCGCAGCTGACAAAGTCTCCCTCGTATTGTATTCGTTTTATTTTAATTTCCTTGTCCAATTGTATTTCGGACAAGCTTTGTAGAATTTGTAAAATTCTTAGAAATTGCTCATGTACTTGTGACACCGGGTTCGGGGAAGTGTTTGGGATTTACTGTAATAAATCAAAATTGTTTACCTGTCGTATTTAACTTAACGAAAATTTTTGTTTAGTTATTATGTAATAAAGTGAAAGGTAATGATTTCAAAAATGCTAAAACAGAAAATTTAAATTAACTATTTAAATGATTGGTTTGCCTGACAATGGTGTTCGGCGCCAATATTAGAGTATATTTTCATTGGTTTGTCGTTAAATGGATAGTTTTGGGGTGTTGTGTGTCCATTGGAGTCGTTGGAAGGGCTTGGAAGTTGGTTATGGAATTTCGGAGCGAGGTAAGTCTCCTTTCTAACTTTGTGAGGGGGAATTGTCCCCCTAGGTGAACTAATTAAGTATGTGCTATTATCTTCGGGGGCTACGTATGCACAAGGTGTCGGGAGTCCGTGCGTAGCTACTATTATGCCATGTCTGGGTAGACTAGGACCCACTAACATGCCTTACTTGTGGTACTTGTGATCTTGTCAGTAATATTAGAGAGCTAATATGATCAAAATAGTAATTGAATATTATTAAACTTGGAAAATGAGTTTCAAAACAAAGATTTAAATGTTATTTCTCGTGTTCCTTTAAGAAGAATTTTACCACTTTCCTGAAAAACTGCTTTCTTGATAAAAATGTGGACTTATTGTGTGAATATGTGTATTTACGGGTGCCTGAGTCGCATGTATTATTCGCGAGCAGGATAACCCTGTATTTATGTATAACAACGTCGCATGATCGATTCGCGAGCGGGGAAGATAGATGCATCTATGGTTCGAGCCGTTCGGCCCTCGGCAGTGCACAGTTTATTATTGTTGGTCCGCGCCGTTCGACCACGACATTTGCTTGCAAATGATATTTACTGCGTATTTGCTGTGATTTTACCTGATTACTGGCTTGGAAATTTTAAGTTGTCGACTGAAATGACAGAGATTTAAAGTTATTAAAATTTTGGAAGAAGGTTGTTCTTTCCCGTTGATTATTTGTTATTGATTAAATCATCCATGTTTGATTATTTGTTATTGGAAGGACGAAGATTTAAAGTGTAAAATGTGGAAGGAGTTAATATTATTTATTCCTAATTTTAATCAATTGCTTATGGCATTCATGCTTAGTGTCTCACTTGATTATACTAGATTGACCTCCAGCGAGTGTCTAATTCGACCTCTCGCCACTACCTCTCTGACATTAGGCGGGAGACTTACTGAGTACACGTTGTTTTCGTACTCATGCTACACTTGCAGTGCATTTTTATTGCACAAGTACTTTCAGAGCGATGTGGCTGGTTTGGAGACTTAAGCGAGCTGCATCCTCCGGAGGCGATCCGCAGCTGACAGAGTCTCCCTCGTATTGTATTCGATTTATTTTAATTTCCTTGTCCAATTGTATTTCGGACAAGATTTGTAGAATTTGTAAGATTCTTAGAAATTGTTCATGCACTTGTGACACCGGGTTCTGGGAAGTGTTTGGGATTTACTGTAATAAATCAAAATTGTTTACCTGCCGTATTTACTTAATGGAAATTTTTGTTCAGTTATTATGGAATAAAGTGAAAGGTAATGATTTCAAAAATGCTAAAACAGGAAATTTAACTTAATTATTTAAATGATTGGCTTGCCTGACAATGGTGTCTGGCGGCATAACAACCTTATGAATTTCGGGTCGTGACAAGAAGCAATCGACTCGTTTCAAAGTAAAACACCCATATTTTTTGTATTGAAACAGAGCAAGTGGGTGCCCAATTATTGTTTTTGCAATACGATTAATATTAGTTGTTTATTTCCAAAGTGTGTTTGAGTTAGTTTTTGTAAAGTCGCACACACGCGTACTTCGATTTAATTTTGGAACTGGTAATTATGTCACGCGAATGTGTACATAATCACAATAATTATTTACGTTGTGCCTAAAGCAAACTACGATGTTCGTGATTATGTCCTAGCTACATTTGAGATGTACGATGAGATAAAGAGTTAGTAAATAATTGATGAAAACGGGTAAGTTTTTACTCTTATTAAATTATCCAACTAAAATAAATTAATTGGTCCATATTCTATCCCAATAAACTTTGAAGCTCACTCCAAAATAACTAGATTGCATTCTGCTAAAGAAAATCATTACTCACTCATTTCACTTTATTAAAATTATACATGGCCCATATTTTCTTTTGATATAAAAATAATTTCCTAAACCCATTAGCCCCTTTTTGAGTTCAAATCTCATTCTCAAACTTAAAATCTTGGCCAGTATCCCATACAACACATTACCAATGAAACTCTTAACAGAAGCAATGTGACAAACCAACCAAAATTCATAAAAAACAGATGGAATGTAAATCGTGAAAATGAACACATTTTGCTAGCTAAATTTGGCAAGGCATTCACCAAGCAATTAAACTAATTCCCAGGAACGTTAAATAAATTATAACACCTAATTACCACATATTAATTATTAAATCAGAAAATAAATAATAGAGAAAAGTTAGAAATAAAACCTCAGCTTCTTTTATTTACGAAGATTGAGCTAACGAACAGAAATTTGGCAGCAACCTCAAATAAATGGCAACGGATGAAGCTCGAACGCGGCCTCGAACTCGACTCTTGGAGCTATTATTTTTGTGTGATTTTCAGGGCTGTTTTGAGCTATTATTTCAAATGGATTTCGTGATGGTGAAGGGGAGAAAACAGTGATGTTCTTGAATGACTTTAATGGTGAAGAAGATGGGGTTTCTTTCATAGATGGATGTAATAGGCTATGAGGAATTTACATGGTGATCTATATAAGGATTTATGAGATTGAGGCTATGGTGAATCCTTTCAATTTCAGTGTGCTATGTGAGCCCTAAAATAGAGTCATCTGTGGTTGTGTTTGAGACAGAAGAGCAGCAATGATTTTCTTTTTGGGGTGGCTGCTTCGTTTCTTTTTCTTTGTGGTATCTTTTTTTCCTTTATATAGAAGAGTATTAGTATTTCTTTTATCTTGTTCCTCAAATTCTGAGTGGGGAACGTGAAGTTTTTGATGGGGAAAGGACGTGAGGAGTGCTGGAGAAAAGTGGGGAGTTTAGCAAAATTGGTGAAGTTAACTAACTTTAAAATCTGATTTTGTATCTTTTGACGTTAACTTCACTTCATTTTTTAATTTTTTAATTTTTTTTTAATTTTAGAAGATACATTAAATATAGAGATAAGAAGATTGACCAACATTTCTTACAATATAGTAAAGCTAAATATTTACATGTACTTTAATGATACTAAGAAAAATACCATAACTTATTATAATTCTAATTAAGAGAAACCATATATTATTTGTAAATCTTCTTTTTATTTATTTATTTATTTACTTATAAATAGAACTAAAACATGTATTCTAAGAATGTTAATATTTATTTTTGTAGTTTTTAATTTTCTTATAAACTCTACTAAAAGTAAGATAAAGGTTTTAAAATATAACGATAAGACCTAAAAGAAATATCCACACTAAAATAGTATGAAATTTGGTGTGGTCAAAAATTAATTGTTCACAACGTGGTTTATAGAAAACAAACTAATTTGACCCAAAAATAGTAAATAAATAGGATTAAAAGTAAGACTTAGCGATTAAAATTGAAGAAGATGATAAGCCTAGCTCCGAGAACAACGTCTTCGAGGACAGGAATGAGAACAATATGAAAGAGCAAATAAAGTTGTTTAACTGAGAGTGAAAATGGAATACAATATATATTTTGCATAGAATCTCTTGTGTTACAATGACCGTTGAGCCTTCTATTTATAGTTATACCTAGGGAAACAAGATCCTAGGATCAAGCCCCACTTAAATGATATTAAACAAGTCATTAATGAATATGTAAAGGCATGCGATGAATGCAAATATTCTCTACAACGGCAACTCACTTAATGTCAGAGGATATTCTTCCTTGAATGCTATCCGATGGAAAATATACGATTTACTCCCGTTGACCATACTCCCTTCGGGTTTACCGATGTCAATTGCAGATGTTGTTCTCGGTATTGGTTGTTACTTGATTCGCCTTTCATCTGTCTTCGGTTCTACGTGTCATGCTGTAATTTGATCATTTACTATACCAATTTTTTCCTATAAAACTAATATGTATTTGAAGATTTTATTAGAATGTAAATTTAAAAACTTACTAAGAGATAAATAAACAATGAAATTAGAACTGTGTTTTAGGACACTAGAAGGTGCTGATAACTTCCAACATAAAGCAACCGAGTAACAAGTATCAAAGCTCCATTGATGCCCCGATATATCTTCTATCAACGAGAACCTAATGTCTTCTGCACATCTTGGTTTATCCACTTATTTGAGAGAGAATAAAAACAAAGCAAGTAAAGAGTAGTTGCTAGCTAATCCTTTTGTTTCACGGTTTCCGCTCAAATGAAGCAAGGCTTTGAATATTTAGTGCAACTTTTCAGTGCCCTGTCTAACGGTATAAAAGGGTTAATATATCCGAGCATGAAAAGGTTATTCATCCACCTAGAAAATTAACAAAAACAATGTTCGAACATTTAGTATATAATAACGTATAGAGTCAATACACACCGGTGTTTTAAAAGGCGTTTCTGGAGCGAGCCTTGGCCGAAGCTCACCAGAAATACTTCGAGGCGAAGGTGTGTGACGAAAGTCTCAAGAGGCGTACGCTCAGCTAGGACGTTGATGCACATTTTTGCAGTGAGGCGTAAGCCCAAGAAACTTTTTCAAAATTGAAACAAAATTTACTGAATAAGTCCTTAATATAATACTCAAATTCTCAAATGTCAACTTGTAATTATTCAAAAATTTTAAAAAGGAACTGAAACATTAATTTTACCCTTTTTTATTGCTAGAAGCACTAATTTATAGTTTTTCTCAATTATTTATCTTGTCCACTAGTCTGCTCCTATCTCACAGAAGCTAACAAACTTATTTTTTTTGCAAATACAAAGAAAACTCAATTCTCATTCTTAGCGGCAAGTTCAAAGTTCAAATTGCGAATAAGTCATTCTTTTTGTTCATCCATGTAGAAAACTTTATTCTTTTCAACTCAAGTTACTTGTGCTTGTAAGTAGCATATAATAGATTGTTTTGACTAGTTTTTTATGTTGATGAAGCATATATATATATATATATATATATATATATATATATATATATACACACACACACACACATAGTTTTCTTTAAATATTATGTAATTTTACCTATTTAAAAATATTTCAGTAATTATATTATTTTATAAAATATTAAAAATTAAATACCCATGAGGATTACGCCTTGTATCTCGGAACTTACGCGTCGCTAAAACATATGTAAAACGCTTCGTCTTACGCCCACACTTTTTAAAACACAGCTACAGCCTGCAAGAAAAATATTGAACTGATTTTGTATTCCAACTTGTAATAAAGAAAGAAATGAATAGAAGTGCCAAAGTAACTAAATAGTGTAGTTTATGAAATCAAAGAGAATCCGACAGGAATGATTAGTGTTCCTACAGCTACAATGGAAGAGGATGGTGAGACGAGGAGGAGTAAGGTGAATAAGGAGAGCCCATCAGTGAATGGGCCAAAACTGGAGCTGGACTTCTTGATGTGGACATCATCATGCTACTCTGGCCCTCCACTACTCTCCTCGGCCCCTTTTCGGCCCATATAAGCTCTTGTTGCTTCACCCTACTTGGGTAGCCCATGCAACACCCCATCTGTCCTGCTCTTTCTATGTACCTGCCACATTTTAAAACACTAGCCTTAAGTTATGCGCGTTGCTCGGGTACCCAAACAGGGACAACTGAATGACAAAAGATAAGTTCTTTTTTTTTTTTTGTTGCGGGTAAAATGCATATTAATTCATTTCTTGATGCAATAAGTGAAGCGATATTAATTATTTCCATAAATTTTAAAAGAATAAGTTAGTATCGCAAAAGTTTGAATCCAACAACTTCATTTTGATTTTAAAAGACATTGGAACATACATGTGAAGAAAACAAAACAAAAGAAATATATAAGTGGTGATCCAAAAGCTTTAGATTACTAAAATTTTGATTTCTATAGTAGATGTATATTCGTAAAAATTATAAGCTTGGCAAAAAGGGAATTTAGCACTGAAAACATTGAGTATGAAGAGGAGATAGAGAGCAATATGCTAGATCCGCCACGCACGTTCCGGTTAGAAAAGACCAAAAAATAAAATTCTAGACAAAATATCATCATTATCCTTCCTTATGGACCTCGAATGATTTTTTTGGATACAAAAACTCAAAACATCGTTTTTAAATAGATAGAGTCGTGCAAAAAAAAAAAAAAAAAAACTAAATAGGAAATTCACGTGTAGTAAAAACTCTCATAGTTATCTTGACGTAGAGAACTCCTAAAAATACTTGAACAATTACTATTTAGGATGAATGTAGATTATAATTCTTAACCACACAATATCATAATTCCTTGTGAGCATCAATTTGACTGATTTAATTAAGGTATATGATGTTGACTCGAAGATTTATCTTAATGTGGCTATTGAATTTCAACACAAGGATCAAAGTGTTGAAACTTTAGATTCTTTACAAATTTTAAATATTAATATTATTAGTTCATTTCAAAAAATTAAGTAAATTCTTCACGCAATCCTAGAAAGAATAGAGTTATTGTATTGGAATTCTAAGTGACAATATCAAAATTTATAGTAATAATTTTGTTGTGATGACCCGATAGGTCATCTAGAGCTTTAGAATCTAATTCTGTATTTCGAAGCCTCCAATAACTTCTTTAAACCTTCTCGATTTGCGTGCCCAGTCCGGATATTTTTTCGGAAGGCTTTTATGTTAAAAACTAATAACATATGAAATTTTGCCTTAAAAATTTATTTGAGTTGACATCAGTCAACGTTTTGGGCAAACGGACCCGGATCAGCATTTTGACAGTCCCGGTAGGTCCGTATCGTAGTTTGGGACATGGGCATATGCCAGAATCGAATTCAAAGATCCTTAGCTCGAGTTATTGATTTTTGTTAAAAGTTAAAACTTTAAAGGTTTAATGATCTTAAAAAATTGACCGATGTTTGAATTTGTTGATACCGGATTCGTATTTTGATTCCTGAACTCGGTATACGTTCAATACTATATATATGACTTGTCTGTCAAATTTGATGAGAAACGGAGTTGGTTTGACGTGATTCGGACGTCCGGTTGTTGAAATAGAAGTTCTAAAGTTTCTTGAAACTTTCATTTGATTTTGGTGTCCCATTTATAGTTTTAGGTGTTATTGGCGATTTGATCGCGCGAGCAAGATCGTATAATATTTTTGGACTTATGTGCATAATTAGTTTGGAGCCACGAGGTCTCGGATAAGTGTTGGATAGGCTACAGAAGTTTTTGAACTTGGAATTTTCTAGTTTTTCTTGTTCTGTTGTCACCTGATAGTTTCTTCTTTGCGATGGAGAAGCTACACCCGCGATCGCGAAGCACTGGGTTGGGGTAGATTTTTCTTCTACGCGAACGTGAGGCTAGTTACGCGAATGCAAAAAAATGGTGAGATCACCCTTCGCGAACGTGATGAGTAAAGGGTCTGAGTGCGGAGTAGGGGGTTTGTTCTACGCGAACGCCATCCCAAGCTCGCGAACACGGTGGCCAGGGGGGACAGACCATCGCGAATGCGTGCAACCCCTCGCGAACGCATAGGCCATTTGGGCCGCTGCACTTCGCGATCGCATCAGGCCCTTCGCGAACACGAAGAAGGCCTGACTCCTAGTGATTTAAATGTTCCAAAGACGGGATCTCACCCATTTTTCATAAACTTTCCATTAGAGCTTGGCCTAGAGGAGATTTTGAAGGGAAAACTCACCACTAACTCATAAGTTTGTAGATTTTAACTTATTTCCTTCCATTTCTAACATCACACATTAATTTCTAGCCCCAACCTTTGTTCTACCATGGTAGAAAACTAGGGATTTAGGAAGAATTGGGGGTCATTTGTACTCATACTACACTATGCACATCTTGTGCACATTTTGATATTGGTCCCAGCTGTCCGTGAGGCGTTTCAACTTGGATTTGCTTTTGGAGACTCGAGGTAGTTCTGCTAGCATCCGCAGACCTTGAAGTCCCCTTCCATTTCCCCTAGTTTTTTGTTCTTTTCGTTCAAGACAGTTGTATTTATTTCAAGCTCTTTTTGTGGAAACTCTAAAAGCTCGTGAATTGTGACTCCGGATCCGGGTTGTACTTAAATATTAAAGATGTTTTATGTTATTTTGCACTCATTATTAATTTCAGTTCGGATTAATTATTTTTACTTATCGAAATTGACTTAAATGGGCTTAAAGATCCTCTAGCGTTGGCTTTCCTAGCAAGTGAAATGTTAGGTGTCATCACGGTCAAGAAGGTGGGAATTCCGGGCCGTGACAAGTTGGTATCAGAGCACTAGGTTACCTAGGTCTCACTAGTCACGAGCAGGCTTAATAAAGTCTGAAGGATCGGTACGGAGACGTCTGTACTTATCTTCCAGAGTCTATGAAGTTTATCTGTACTTATCTTCCAGAGTCTATGAAGTTTAGGAACAAATTTCACTTCTATTCTTCTCCGTCGTGCGATTTTATTCTATCATTGCTGATTGAATCTTCTATTCTTGTCCTTCTGTAGATGGAGAGAAAACGTGCTAGGTCTTCAGCTGGACACCAGCCGGGCCCCCCCCCAGTGGTAGCTCTTACGAGGGGAAGAGGCAGAGGCATAGCTCAATCTAGAGCTCGAGCAGCAGCACAAGCAGTGGAGCCTCAGGTGTATTTTGATGAGGAGGTTCCAGCTCAGACTGTATTGTTGGACTAGCTCAGGTCCCGGAGGGGTTCATTGCCACCCCAGTGCTTCAGGTGGTCGCGACCCTCATATGTCTCAGCCTGATCAGCTAGCCTACAGTGCACCACCAACTCCTATTAGTGCACCTCCGCCCCAGAGTTTTCACGGTGGTTACTCAGGTCGATAGGGTCAGTTTCAGGGACAACCGCCACAACAGCCGAGGTCATGTTATACTTGTGGTGACCCGAGGCAGATTGCTAGGTTTTGCCCTTGGGCACCGGGCAACTCACAACAGTAGAATCCTCGTGCCATGGTTTTGGCACTGGTTGCTACACTGCATGCTCAGCCAGCCAGAGGCAAGGGTCAGGCAGTTAGAGGTAGAGGTCAGACTGTTAGAGGTCGAGGTCAGGCCGTTAGAGGTGGAGGCGAGCCAGTTAGAGGCCGTCCCAGGAAAGTGGTTCAGAGTGGCGGGGCTCAGCCCCGATGTTATGCTTTCCCAGCCAGGCTTGAGGCTGAGTCATCTGACGGTGTTATCACAGGTATTGTTTCAGTTTGCCATAGGGATGCTTCAGTTCTATTTGATCTGGGCTCTACTTATTCCTACGCGTCATCTTATTTTGCTTCGTATTTGCTTGTGACTTGTGATTCTTTGAGTGCTCTTGTGTATGTGTCCACACCTATGGGAGATTTTATTGTTGTAGATCGTGTCTATCGTTCATATGTGGTCACCATTGGGAGTCTCGAGACTAGCGTAAATATTCTACTTCTCGATATGGTTGATTTTGATGTCATCTTGGTCATGGATTGGCTGTCACCTTATCATGCTATATTGGATTTCCACGCCAAGATAGTGACCTTAGCCTTGTCGAGGTTGCCTCTATTATAGTGAAGAGAGATTTCTTGCCATTCTAGCAGCAAGGTTATCTCTTATGTAAAGGCTCAGCGTATGGTCGAGAAGGGGTGTCTAGCTTATTTGGCTTATGTCCGGGATTCTAGTGCGGAGGTTCCTTCCATGGATTCAGTACTAGTTGTTTGTGAGTTTCCGGAGGTGTTTCCTACAGATCTGCCAGGGATGCCACCCCATAGAGATATTTACTTCTATATCGATTTGGCTCCGGGCACTCAGCTCATCTCTATTCCGCCATACCGTATGGCCCCGCCAAAGTTGAAAGAATTGAAGGAATAGTTGCAAGATTTTCTTGATAAGGGCTTCATTAGACCTAGTGTCTCGCCCTGGAGTGCGCCTCTGTTGTTTGTGAAGAAGAAGGAAAGATTGATGAAGATGTGCATAGATTACTGGCAGTTGAACAAAGTCACCATCAAGAACAAGTATCCATTGCCGAGGATCGATGATTATTTGATCAGCTTCAGGGTGCCAGGGTGTTTACGAAGATTGATTTGAGGTCTGGCTACCATAAGTTGAAAATTAGGGCATCCAATGTCCCTAAGACAACTTTTCGGACTCTGTACGGGCATTATGAGTTTTTAGTGATGTCCTTTGGGTTGACAAATGCCCAATAGCATTTATGGATTTGATGACCTGAGTGTTCAAGTCCTATTTGGATTCCTTTATGATTGTTTTTATTGATGATATCTTGATCTATTCCCGCAGTCGACAAAAGCACGAGCAGCATCTTCGAATCATACTTCAAACTTTGAGAGACAACTAGTTATATGCTAAGTTTTCAAAGTGTGAGTTTTTGTTGGATTCAGTCACTGTATTAAGCACGTAGTAACGACATAGGGTATTCAGGTGGATCCTAAGAAGATTGAGGTAGTTCAGAACTAGACCATACCCACTTCAGCCATGTAGATCCGGAGTTTCTTGGGTTTGGTAGGTTATTACCGTCGGCTTGTGGAGGGGTTCTCATCTATAGCAGCCCCATTGACCAGGTTGACCCAGAAGAGTGCCCCATTCAGATGGTCCGACGAGTGTGAGGCGAGCTTGTAGAAGCTCAAGACTACTTTGACTACAACACTAGTGTTTGTGTTACCCAAAAGTTAAGGATCTTACACGTATATTATGACGCATCTTGTATTGGACTTGGCGCAATATTGATGCAGGTTGGCAGGGTAATTGCATATGCGTCGCGACAGTTGAAGGTTCATGAGAAGAATTATCCTGTCCATGACTTAGAGTTGGCATCCATTGTTCATCCGCTGAGGATTTGGAGGCACTATATTTACGGCGTGTCGTGTGAGGTTTTCACGGATCATCGGAGCCTTCAGTATTTGTTTAAGCAAAAGGACCTCAATTTGAGGCAGAGGAGGTGGTTGGAGCTATTTAAATATTATGATAGCACCATCTTGTATCATCCCGGGAAGGCCAATGTGGTGGCCGACGCCTTGAGTAGAAAGGCAACGAGTATGGGAAGCCATGCGTACATTCTAGTCAGTGAGAGACCTCTTGAATCAGATGTTCAGACTTTAGCCAATCAGTTCGTGAGGTTGGATATTTCAGAGCCCAGTCGTTTTCTAGCTTGTACGGTCGCTTGGTCTTCTTTGTTTGAGCGCATCAGGGAGTGGCAGTATGATGACCCTAATTTGCTTGTCCTTAGAGACACAGTGCATCACAGTAGTGCCAAACAAGTTACTGTTTGAGATGATGGAGTTTTGAGGATGCAGGGTCATATTTGTGTGCCCAATGTAGATGGACTTCGTGAATTGATTCTTGAGGAAGCCCACAGTTCCCAGTATTCTATTCATCCAGGTGCCGCCAAGATGTATCAAGACTTACGGCAACATTATTGGTGGAGGAGGATTAAGAAGGATATAGTTTCATATGTAGCTCAATGTCTAAATTGTCAACAAGTAAAGTATGAGCATCAGAGACCTAGTGGTCTGCTTCAGAAGATAGATATTCCTGAGTGGAAGTTGGAGCATATCACTATGGATTTGTTGTTGGACTCCCACAGACTCAGAGGAAGTTCGACATGGTATGTGTTATAATGGACATGCTTACCAAATCAACACATTTCATTCCTGGTGGCAGTTATCTATTCTTCAGAGCGGTTAGCTGAGATCTACATCTGCGAGATCGCCCGTCTTCACGGTGTGCCCGTGTCTATCATTTCTTATCGAGGTATGCAATTCACCTCGCACTTTTGGAGAGCAGTACAACATGAGCTGGGCACGCAGGTTGAGTTAAGCACATCGATTCATCCTCAGATCGACAGACAATCCATGCACATTATTCAATATTGGAAGATATGCTCTGCGCTTGTGTTATAGACTTCGGAGGTTCATGGGATCAGTTCTTGCCACTTGCGGAGTTTGCCTACAACAACAGCTATGAGTCGAGCATTCAGATGTCTCCCTATGAGGCATTATATGGGAGGCGGTGCCGATCGTCAGTTGGATGGTTCGAGTCGGGGGAGGCTCGGTTACTAGGTACAGATTTGGTAAATGATGCCTTGGATAAGGTTAAGATTATTCAGGATGGACTTCGCACATCTCAGTCCAGGAAGAAGAGTTATGCCAACCGTCGAGTTTGTGATGTTGCATTCATGGTTCGAGAGATAGTATTGCTTCGAGTTTCACCCATGAAGGGTGTGATGAGGCTTGGAAAGAAGGGCAAGTTGAGCCCTAGGTACATCAGACCCTTTGAGATTCTGGAGTGAGTGGGTGAGGTGGCTTACATGCTCCTATTGCCACCTAGTTTATCAGAAATTCATTCGATGTCCACGTTTCCATGCTATGGAATTATCACGGTAATCTGTCTCATGTGTTAGATTTCAGCTCAGTCCAATTGGACAAGGATTTGACTTACGAGGAGGAGCCGGTGGCTATTCTAGCCTGGCAGGTTCGACAATTGAGGTCAAAGAGTTATCCTTCAGTTCGAGTGCAGTGGAGAGGCTAGCCGGTCAAGGCAGCTACTTGGGAGTCCGAGTCAAATATGCGGAGTAGATATCCTCACCTGTTCACCAGCCCAGGTACTTTTCTATGTCCGTTCGAGGACGAACGATTGTTTTAAAGGTGGAGATTGTGATGACCCGATAGGTCATCTAGAGCATTAGAACCTAATTCTATGTTTCGAAGCCTCCAATAGCTTCTTTAAGCCTTCCTCGATTAGCGTGTGTAGTCCGGGTATTTTTTCGGAAGGCTTTTATGTTAAAAATTGATAAAATATTAAATTTTGCCTTAAAAATTCATTTGAGTTTACTTCGGTTAATGTTTTGAGAAAATGGACCCGGATCCATATTTTAATGATCCCGGTGGGTCCGTATAGTGATTTGGGACTTGGGCGTATGCCCAGTATCGAATTCAGAGGTCCCTAGCTCGAGTTATTGATTTTTGTTAAAAATTGAAATTTTAAAGGTTTAATGATTTTAAAGAATTGACCGATGTTTGAATTTGTTGATATCGGGTCCGTATTTTGGTTCCGGAACCCAATATACGTTCATTATTATATTTATGACTTTTCTGTCAAATTTGATGAGAAACGAAGTTGGTTTGACGTGATTCGGACGTCCGGTTGTTGAAATAGAAGTTCTAAAGTTTCTTGAAAATTTCATTTGATTTTGGTGTCACATTCATAGTTCTAGGTGTTATTTTGGCGATTTGATCGCACGAGCAAGATCGTATAATATTTTTGGACTTGTGTGCATATTTAGTTTGGAGCCACGAGGGCTCGGATAAGTATTGGATAGGCTACGGAAGTTTTTGAACTTGGAATTTTCTGGTTCTGCTATCACCTGATAGTTTCTTCTTCGCAATCGTGAAGCTACACCCGCGATCGTGAAGAGCACAGAGGGCTGGGGTGGATTTTTCTTCTACGCGAGGCTTAGGACGCGAACGCGAAGGAGTGGTGGGATCACCCTTCACGAACGCGTACAGCTCTACACGAACGCGATGATTAAGGGGTTTGGGTAGGGAGTAGGGGGTTTGTTCTACGCGAACGCGAGCCCAGGCTCGCGAACACGATGGCCAGGGGGGACAGACCATCGCGAACGCGTGCAACCCCTTGTTAACGCGTAGACCATTTGGGTCGCTGCACTTCGCGATTGCATCAGGCCTTTCGCGAACGCGAAGAACGCCTGGCGCCAGTGATTTAAATGTTTAAATGACGGGATTTCACCCATTTTCCATAAACTTTCCGTTAGAGCTCAGGTGAGAGCCAATTTTGAAGGGAAAACTCATTAACAACTCATAGGTTTGTGAACTTTAACTCATTTCTTTCTATTTCTAACATCACCCATTAATTTCTAGCCCCAATCTTTGTTCTTCCATGGTAGAAAACCAGAGATTTAGGAAGAATTGAGTTTTTTTTGTTAATTAGGGTTTTAGACCTCAAATTTAGGTCGGATTCTGAAACAAATTGCATAATCGGGCTCGAGGGGTAAATGGGTAAATAGATTATGGTCCGAACCTCGGGTTTTGACCAAACAAGCCCGGGGCCGATTTTTGACTTTTTGGGGGAAAGTCTGGAAATTCTAAATTTATGTCATTGATTCCTTTAGCAATATTTGATATTATTCAATCAATTGTGATTAGGGGTGTATTTGGTATGAAGGAAAATATTTTCCAAAAAATATTTTCCAATTTCCCCATGTTTGGTTGGTTTAAATGTTTTGAAAAATATTTTCTTTATCAACTCATTTTCCTCCAATTGGAGGAAAATATTTTCTTTATCAAGACAAGGGAAAATATTTTCCAAAATTCATTCTCAAGCTTCCCCACCCTATTCTCTACCCTCACCAACCCACTCCACATCCCCACACCCATCCACCTATCCCCACCCCATGCCCTCTCTCCAATAGATTTTTTTTCCGTCACCATCCATCCTGCTACCCCACCCCAACCCGCAATTTTTTTCTTTTACTTTTCTTTTGTAATTTTAAATTTTTATTTTTGTTTTTCTACGCCACCCACCCCTACCCCGCCAACCCCTCCTCCCTCCACTGCCGCCCACCCCCGCACAAAAAAAAGTTTTTTTTTACTTTTTCTTGTAATATTCAATTTTCTATTTTTATTTTTTCTGCACGCCCCCTCCCCCTCCCCTTTTTACTTTTTTTTTGTAATTTTAAATCTCTGTTTTTTCGTTTTCTGCACACCCCATCCCCCCATCCCCCCGTATTTTTAAAAAATATATATTTTTAGTTTTTTTCATCTTTCGGTTTACAGGTTCGTAGTTTTACAAGTTCCAAAGTTATGGGTTCGGAGGTTTATGTGTTTTGAACTTTATAGGTTTAGAAATTATAAAGTTACGGGTTCGAAATTTCGCGATTTCGAAAGTTTAGCGGTTCAGAAGTTTATGAAATTTGTGGGTTCGGAAGGTTGTTGGTTCGAAAGTTTATGGCTTTATGCTTATTGTATCTAAATTATTTATGATTTCTCTTGAGAAAATATTTTCCTTAATTTGCGTACCAAACACCGAAAAATGAATAAGATTACTACTTGTTTTTCAAGAAAACTTTTTCTTGAAAAATATTTTCCACGTTATACCAAACACACCCTAGATACGAGTGGTTTGGAGGCGGATTCTAGGGTAAATGCCCCGGTAGAGCTTTGAATTGGTCTTTGGAGCGAGATAAGTGTCGTGGTTAACCTTGACTTGAGGGAATATGACTTCTTTGCCTATTTGCTACATGTTTAGATGTTTCGTACAATGTATATGTGAGGTGACGAGTACCTATGCGTTGTTGTTGGGTCTAAGCATGCGGTGAAACTTGTTTTCTCGCAATTTCTTTCTTTCTTTGATCATGATATCCATGCTTAGTCTAGTTAATTATTAAATTGATCTCTCTTTTCATATTTAAGAGCTATTTGAGATATTTGAGTATTTTTTTTTCCGAAGTTGATGATGGTACTTTGGAAACGTTGTTGATGTGAGGCCTGTTCTTGCTTATTTTGTCTCTCTTTTATTTATGCTTACTGTTATATGGTAAGGGAGATCGTTAAAGCACGAAGGGTAATGATGTGCCATATCTATTGATTATGATGAAAGCGGGAGTAAAAGCACGAAGGGTGATGCCGTGTCGATATTATTGTTTCACAGTGAGGTTAAGAGTAAAAGCACGAAGGGTGATGCCGTGCCGATATTATTGTTTCATAGTGAGGTTGAGAGTAAAAGCATAAAGGATGATGTCGTGCAGATTTGTTCTTTATGTTTTATTCCTTATGCTGGTTAAAGGTTTATTGACTGTTTCTTGTTATCATTCCCGGTTGTATTTATCGTATCTTGTACCCCCTTTTCGTATGTCCCCTCCCAAAATCACATGTTTAACTTTACTTGTTATTAATTGTACGTATATTGTTATCTGCACAGGTTTATTTTAACGCGATGTCTTGTCATAGCCTCGTCACTACCTCGTCGAGGTTAGGCTCGAAACTTACAGAGTACATTGAGTCGTTTGTACTCATACTACACTCTGCACATCTTGTGCAGATTTTGGTATTGGCCCCAACGGTTCGTGAGGCGTTTAAGCTTGGATTTGCTTTTGGAGACTCGAGGTAGTTCTGCTGGCGTTCGTAGACCTTGGAGTTCCCTTCCATTTCCCCTAGTTTACTTTCTTTTCGTTCAAGACAATTGTCTTATTTCAAGCTCTGTTTGTAGAAACTCTAGAAGCTCCTGAATTGTGACTCCATATCCGGGTTATACTTAGATATTAAAGATGTTTATGTTATTTTGCACTCAGTATTAATTTCAGTTCGGCTTGATTGTTTTTATTTATCGTAATTGATTGAAATTGGCTTAAAGATCCTCTAATGTTGGCTTGCTTAGCAAGTGAAATGTTAGGCACTATCACAGTTCCGAAAGTGAGAATTCCGGACCGTGACATGTTTAGTCAATTCTTTCCGCCCTCCTAGAAGAGGTTTTTTTTTTTGTCCAAAAGATGCTATTTTTCCTCCTTATGGGCGAGGGATCGAACCTATTTTCCTTCAACACTTCTCCTAGAAGAGGTATTCTACTAGAATTCTAGTTCTACCTTCAGTTTAATAAGGATAGACGATATATACTTTTATCTATATAAATGCTCAAAATTAATCACTATTACGTATTACTTAGTTTCTCACAAAAGTCTTACATTAAATTTGTGCTCAACTTATCTTCTAAAATAAAAAAGGAAAATGTACACGGCCTGTATAAAAAACAAAATCAATGTCAAATTGAATTCGATTCTTTCAGACTCTTTTGGATTCCTCACCTTCAATAAATAATATGTTATATGAAGTTCGCAGGTTAGGTTTATATATTACTTAATTACTACTCCTATTTTACCATGTAGCTCTATAAGATAAATTCTAATTGATTATAACATCCTAAATATTAGGACCTTTCAGATAGTAGTTCAAATAAGAAAGTTATTTAATATGTAAAAGTTTAGTTTATTTTAATCCTAAATATTAGGAGTAGGAAATAATTAAATTATAATTTTATCCATTATAAAATCTATTTTAAGAAAATAAAAATAATAAACGATATTTTATTAAAAATTTTCTTACTTTTAATATAATATAAATATGGATGAGTAAGACACTATTTTACTAGTAACTACTACTCCATAAATTTAGATGCAGGCCACAATATTTGTTTAAAGTTGTTGAAAAGTCCTTGGACTATCTGAAACGGGGCAACGGCCAAAGGGAAAAAAGGGTAAAACATTAAGTGTTTTGCCGGCCACATTCATTGGCGGTAATGTGACTTGTGTACCAATTTAGTAAAAATTTCTCTCAATTTCTTTGTTTTTTTTTCTTTCAATGTTAGCTACTTAAAATTTATAAATATGTAATTGCGTTGCCATCATATATTGAAAAAGAATTTAATTTATTTTTACGTATTCGATAAGAGAAGAAAAAAAGCGAGTAAGAGTTAGATATTATTACACTGTGTTATCATCATTTTCAAATAATCTATCGATGTACAATTAACCTTTTCGATAACTAAACGATATGGTTATCCAGTAAAACTCTTCTAAAAAGGGTTATAATATTGGGGAAAGTGATAAGAATATTTTAACTAGAACCATTGGAGCTTTTGAAGTCAGGAAATGGTCAATCTCTCGTACAAGTATATATAAATCAAGATATTCTATGAATGTTTCTTATCTAATACCACTAATCAACTTAGGTTGCCATAGTAATAAAGACGAGCATTAGAAAACAACAAAGTAAATCAAGGGAAATTAAGGAAAATTGAGAAGTACGTAGGTACCTTTGACTAAATCTTTTTCCCATGCATTCAACACATTTTCTACCCTCTGGCATCTCTCCCATGCCCATGCGAACGCATTGCCTGCAGTAGGCTCTTCCACATACCTGTTATACATATAGTTTTGAAGAGTTTACTTAAATAGTCGTCCACCTTACCGTTATTAAAAATAGCTCGCTGATATATAACATATGTTTTATTCATATATAATCAGCTATAATATATACATACTGGTTAGGAAAAATAAACAGTTGACTAGCTGTTTGTATAAAAATCCCTATTATTTTCCAGATTTTGAACTTATGGGACATATAACTAAACCTAGTTTGTGAATGCTTGGAAAAATAGATATACTTCACTTAAGGGGCGTCTGGCTTAGAGAGAAGTTATTTGAAGATTTGTAATGCGAGGATTATTTCTTAATTTGATGATTAGTTTGATGTATGAAAAATTAGTATATACTGTATAATTTTAAAAATATGTGTGTTCTTTTATAAAGATTAGTTTTATCATTTAGCTGTTTTATCAATTTATGTATAACTAATATCGGTTTATTTATTTTACATTCTATTTTATTTAAAATGATACATATTCTCCTGAAAATATTATGTAGAGTATAGTTTATGAGGAAAAGAAAAGTATGATGTTATTTTAGTAACGTTGGATTTTGTGTGGAGATCAAAACTCTTATCAAACCGACCGAACAAAGCGGTAAGGTTTTTAATATGTGGGATTTGAGTTTACAATGATCATACAAAGAATTATTACAAAAACAGTATAGTTTAATAAATCGTAACTTACTATTATTTTATTCTTAAAGTGACGACACCAACATTAACCCTAGCAGTCTAAGAAAAGAGACAGTATATCAGTACCATCAATAAACTTTAGAACGAAATAACAACATCACAAGAATATAAAAGAAAATAAAATAATAATCAGTAGATAAAGCCCGATATTAAGAGGAACGAAAGAGTAAAGTGAACTTAACATTAACCCTAGCAGTCTAAGAAAAAATCTTAACAGACTAGGCTCACTTTGGAGCGCCGTAGGTATATGCATAACTACCTCCTAACCTACGATCTTAATACTCGACCTCTACAACTTCCTATCTAGGGCCATACTTAATTGACAAAATGATATAAATATTTTTAATATTATCGGTGCAAACTTAAATTGGATATGAATAAATGTAAGTCTAACCAGGCAACGGTGACGAAAGAGGTAGATGTAGGTGGTGCAAACTGTACAAATATTGGAGTGAGGAATTCCTGGTCGCCGCCGTCCCGGGTAATGACTCCCGCCCGTGGATACCATGCTTATCCCACTCATTTGACTCATGTCATGATCATAACTCATGCTGTTCCCTACTACATGCATCCTCCCATGTCCATTCATCATTGCATGATGATGGCCAGCTCCATGTCCATCCAGTGCATGATGATGATGGCCAGCTCCATGTCCATGATAATGTCCACCCATTTCACGATGATGATAACCTCCATGGCCGCCATAACCATGATGAAGATTATGGTGATGGTCATTATGGTGTCCATGTAACATGGCATTCTCCTCCATGACATGGTGACCATGGTTTTGCGGGCGACGGTATTCTTGATAAACATGATTATTAGTATGAGAATTATTTTCAATAACAATATTTTCAAAAGCTCTGTTAAAGTCTAAGCTGGGCAATTTGGTAAGTGATGAATTAGGCAAAGGTTCAGAAACATCAACCATCATGACTTCCTTTTGGGAATTAATTTTCTTATCCGAAGAAGAAGAAGAAAGGGTAATATTGTTATGGTGTTGTTTATTATGGGGACGGACTTCAGAAAGGTCTTCAAAAGTAAGGTTGACAGAATCATCAGGAACTCCAAGATACAAATCTTCTAGTTCTCTTCTTGCTTTGGCCAAAGTTTCCAAATCTCCCATAATAAATTTAGTTTGCGTGGGATCGATCGATGAGTTGTTAGAACAAAATTTGAAGAGAGGGTTTAATTGCAAGTGTTTAGTTATTGTTGGGCATTGTATAGTGTAAGGACAAATTAAATAATGTACGTAGCAGCTCAGGCCGGCCATACATATCGACAGTCAGTAAGAGACAGCTGTATAATTTTCTTTTCAATTAAAGAAAACATAAACATCCTTTTTAATTCTTAATCTTCCTTTAAAGTTTAATGTCTGAGTTTAACTTCTTCTTTCTGAAATTTTTTTTTGTACTAGTAGACCACCTAAAGGATAATGTCATCATTAATTAATTAAAAGTGAAATTAACATAAGCTGAAAAATTAGGTCTAATATACTTGCTGATATATAGGTATTCATAATGTAAATTAAAATTTTCACACCGTACGTTAAATATATCCATTAAAGACATCTCAAAGTCAGACTGTCAAAGCATAAATAACTCAACCAGCTCCGAGACAGGTCTTTGTTCTTTGTTTTCTCGTATTCTTCCTCTGACCTAATCATGCAATATGTGGCGTTAGACAAAACCTCCAATTTTATTATTAATGTGAAAAATAATTACCCATATTGAGCATGCGAACATGCGGTTATATATTATCCCATTGTAATTGGTTTAAAACATTCAACTGTAACTTTTTATTATTCTTAATTTGTGTCTAAAAACACTTATTTTTTGGTAGGCTTTTTGTCAAATTGTGACGGTTTCTGACCTCCTCAAAAAGAATTGTGTTCTAGAAGTGCCACAGTTATCTTTGCCGCGAGCATTATTGTGACGGTATTTTAAAACCTCCACGATAACCGTTACAAAAATTTTGAATTTGTGAGGGTTTTAGAACCCCGGCAATAAGATTTGAACTTGTTAGAAAAAAATTACTGCAGGGTTTATTAACCCCTTCAATATGATCACAATGATTCAGAAAAAAACATTGTGGGGCTTTATAAACCACGACGACATGATTTAATTTTTTTTTGGGAAAAATGTTATATGGGTTTTATAACCGTTATAATATGATATTAATGTTTAAAGAAAAAATAGTGGCAGTTTATTTTCGCCACAAAATTTTCTTGTTGAAAAATCTTTTTCTTATTTACAACAACAACAATAAACTTATGCGTAATCTCACATAGTGGGATTTGAGGGAATAGAATATACACAAACTTTATCCCTACTTAATGAAGGTAGAAAGATTGCTTCCGATAGACCCTAAACTCAGATTGGTCAAACTCAAACCAAAATTTTCTCTCCATAAATTTGTAAGCCCATATCCCGCCCCATGCCTGCCCCAACGTACCCTAGAATCTCATTTCCCCCAAACCTCCCCGTAAAATCCTATCTTCCGTTTCCCTAGATTCATCCAGCCTCTTCTGGAGCAATTTCGACTGGCGATTTCATCTCTTCGGCCTATAAATCACTTATCCAAATCCCACGACTCCTTTTAATATTTTCCATCTTCTCTATCCCTTTCGTGATGCTACTACCATCCCCTTACAACGACAAAACTGAGCTTTGGCTGGAAATTGGGTGGATAGTGGATAAGATTTGTTGTCTTAGCTGCTATGTAGCCAGTCGTAAGTATATTTTTTGAGTTGATTGCTTACATTTATGCAATTAATTGGAGAAGTTTTATTTTCTTGTGGATGTGATTGTACTTTTTCGATGTGTGTTGTTTATTTTCAATTTGACTTGCTTTTTGACTTTTTTGTGCCCTCTTTGCTTCAATGTTTGAGTGACCCTAATATTTTATCTTCATACATTTTCTCGAGGCTCTTTCTACTGTAAATCAGGGCATTTCAAGTTTTAATTTCTGGGCATATAGCAAAGTTCTCTAATTAGAATTTGTAAGGGCTTGCTTTGTTAGCTGATCTTGGCACAACTTTTATATTTGTTATATATTCAAAAGATAAAAGTGACTAATGTTAATGCAACCCGCATGAAAAGGAGATATGACTGCCGATAGACTGACCTTCTACCCTAATCTCCAACCTCCAGACTCTCCTATCAAGGGTCATGTCCTCAGTAAGCTGGAGTTGTACCATATCCTACCTAATCACCTCTCCATGACTTCTTAGTCCTACCTCTACCTCTTCTCAGCTCTAACATGCCAACCTCTCGCACCTTCTCATCGGGGCATCTATCTACCTCCTCTTCACGTGCTCGTACCACCTTACCTTAGCTTCCCACATCTTCTCTTCCACATGGGACACTTTCACCGTGTAACGACCCGACCAGTCGTTTTGAGAATTTCCATTCAGTTCGATAGTTTGAGGTCATGAGTAGCTTCATATGGTGTATTATGACTTGCATGTATTGTCAATTTTGGTTTTCGAGTGGTTCTGGGTTGATTTGGATGAATGATCATCGTTTTGAAGCTTTAAGTTGGAAGAGTTGACCAAGTTTGACTTTTAAAAATTTGACCTTGAATAGGAGTTTTTATGGCTCCATTAGGCCCGGTGGTGATTCTGGACTTGGGAGTATGTCCGGATTTGCATTTGGATATTTATAGAGGGTTTTGGCTCTAATTAGCGAAAGTTGGCAATTTGAAGGTTTGAAAAGTTCATAGGTTTGATCGGGAGTTGACTTCGATTTTATAGGGTTCGGATTATTGTTCTAGGATTTGGAATAGGTTCGTTATGTCATTTGAACTTGTGTGCAAAATTTGGGTTCTTTCCGGATTGGTTAGGCTTGAATCGGACGCTTGGTTGGAGTTTGAAGGTTACGAACTTAAGAGTTCGATCATGATCGATGGTTCGTGGTTTTGATGTTATTTTACGTGATTAGGGACCTCGAGTAGACCCGTCTTATGTTTTGGAACTCGTTGGTATGTTCGGACCCGAGGTGCTCGGGTGTGCTTCAGATTCATTTCGGAACATTCTGAAGGTTGCAAGAGTTGCTGGTTTTCTGGTGCTCCAGTTGAGGTTCTTTATCGCGGAGAATATACTCGACCACGATGAGTATTATTGTGAGCTGGCTGGGTTGTTAATCGTATTCTCGGTAAGGCTTCTGCGTTCGCATAGTAGGAATATGGCAGGCGTTAGTTGTTCTTCGCGTTCGCAGGTAAGGGACCACATTTGCGAAGGTTGGCAAATTAGTAAATCGCATTTGCTGTACCGGAGAAGCAAACATGAAGGGTATTTTTGGGCAGTGACTTTTGTGCTTCGAGAGCGCAAAGATATTCCCGCGATCGCGATGGTGTTCCCTGAAGCAGTATTATAAAGTACTCTATTTCGAACGTTTTAGTTATTTTATCATATTTTGAGTTATAGAGCTCAGATTTAAGCAATCTTAGAGGAGATTTTCACGATTTGGATTGGGGTACGTATTTTTGAGTAGATTTTGATTATATTACATGATTTCATCTTCGGTTTTGGAAATTGGTTGGTTAATTTAAAAGAGAAATTGGGGATTTTTGTCAAAACTTTTCTAAAGCGAATATTTGAGATTTGAATATCGATTCGGAGACTGATTTGAATAATATTAGTATGGTTGGACTCGTATTCAAATGAGTTATCAGAATTTGTAAGTTTTGTCAAACTTCGAGGTGTGGGCCTAGGTTGACTTTTTTGTTGACTTTGAGTATTTGATTAAAGATTCGACCTTTATTGTTTTGGTTCGATTGCTATGGCATTATTTGATATTTTTGAGTTGCTTTTGGCTAGTTTTGAGCCGTTCGGAGGTCGACTTGTACGGGATGACACTTATAGTGTATCGATTTAGCTTTTTTAAGGTAAGTGTCTTGCCTAGCTTTGTTGGGGGAATGTTTCCTAATAAAATGATATTGTTTGCTACATACGAGGGTGATATATATGCAATGTGACGAGCATATATGCTTGTGCTAGGGTTATATATGCTCGGGGTAGATTATTCGATTCGTTGTGCCTTGTTGGACTATGTGATTTTGTTGCCTCATGTTTTACTTGACTTCTATAATTATATGAATGTGAATTTCAATGCTAGAAACCATGATTCAGCTTGTCGTAACTAGATTAAATTTGACAACCTCTTTGTGAAACTTTTGATGTGCTAATCGTTCATCACTATACCTAATCACAAATACATGTGTATGACCTTCTACTTTGCTAGATAGTGAAATTTATGTTCTCCTACCTTAATTGCTATCATTACTTTTGAGCTTCCCACCTTGTCTGTTACCGTTGTCCGTGTACTCTGCCTTGTTCGATATTGCTACCTTGTATTTCCACTTTGTTGTTTCTAGTGTTGTCATTTCTTTTACCTGTTTGGTAATTTTATACATGTGATTGGTGAGGATGAGATAAATTCACGAAGGATGTTGCTGTGCCAATTGATTTAACATATAGTCATATTTGGTGAGGATGAGATAAATGCACGAATGGTGTTGCCGTCCAATTTGACTTGATATCTCGAACGCATTCCTCATACTCTGAAGATTCGTGGATTTACTATGTTGTTTGGTGGTTATCGCTTTAAGAAAGGGATTAGTTGTGATATTGATAAAACTAACTATGATTTATTTTAGCAATTATTTACTGCTTCGCATATTTGTTCTTGTACTCTTCTTTATTATTTCCAATATTGTTTCTATTGCAAATCAACTACAAAGTTATATAAGTGAGTATCTTTTGACTTAAAAACCTCACCACTACTTCACTAAGGTTAGTCAAGATGCTTATTGAGTACATGGGATCAGTTGTGCTCATACTATACTTTTGTACCTTGCATGCAGATCTTGGAGCTGCATAGATGTGGAAGATAGAGCCTTGCATTAAAGACGTATCAGCACTCCAGATACAATCTACCAATTGTCGCGGTAGTTTATTTATATTTATGTTTATGTAAATTTCAAACAGATAATGTATCTTTTCTCAAACTCAAATTGAAATCTTATTCGTAGTCACTCATCAATTCTACTGCCAATCCTTGGTAAGTTGTATTGAATTTAGCTATTTTCATTTTTTGTCATTATTGATTCTCCACTTGAGTTACACAATTCTATGTTTCGCTTACTTAGCACTAGAGTTAGGTGCCATCACGACTATGTAGATTTTGGATTGTGATAAGTTGGTATCAGAGCTCTAGATTCATAGATTGTACGAGTCATGATCAAGTGTCTAGTAGAGTCTTGCGATCGGTATAATGACGTTCATACCTATCTTCGAGAGGCTACAGGGCATTTAGGAAACTTCCCATCTTTCTTTCCTTATCGTGCGACCTTGTTTTAGCTTAAAACCTGTAATTTTGATTCTTTCTATTTGTCTGTATGTGACATTGAGCACCAAATGTCATTGTACATTGATGTTGTGGGTGGGCTGTGAAAGGTTGTGGATGCTTGAATATCGTCGCGATGTGTTGCCTAGTCTTGGGAACAGATGCA
Source organism: Nicotiana knightiana (assembly GCA_005239525.1). Taxonomy (NCBI): domain Eukaryota; kingdom Viridiplantae; phylum Streptophyta; class Magnoliopsida; order Solanales; family Solanaceae; genus Nicotiana; species Nicotiana knightiana. The sequence continues at coordinate 56,068 of ML419888.1, read as the reverse complement.
TTGATAGATCTTTCGGTTGTTCATTTGTGGGCCGAAGTAAATTCTTGTATCTGGTTGATGAGTATAAACTCGGGAGGATTGATTGGTTACCTAGTTGTTGTGACCATGGTGGGGTCATAAGGAGATGTTGATTCGAGGCTAGTCGGTGGGCTATCTCCTGTGTGAATATTTGAGTTTCGCGTGTTTCATATGAGGTTTAAAATCACTGGAATGCATATGTTATCATTTCAGAGCATTTGGGAAAGTTTGTTTGACTATCGCAAGGATGAGTATGCGCTTGGCAAAGTCTTCGGAATGTTCTATGAACGGTATTACATGAGTTTATGAAGTATTCTACTGATAAGAAGTGCGGGATTGGGGCAACTATAAAGGAAGGGTACTGTGGGTTATCGATGATGTGTTCTATGACTTCAAGCCAACTGGGGAGTATTATATCGACGATCGAATTGCAGGGTCATGTGTCGTATTAGTTTCGAGATCAATGAACGCTTGTGGATTAGTTATGACTTTAAAAGATGACTTCGGGAATATTTCGAGCTTGATATTTGCAGTAATGTGGTGTGCAAGGAAAAAGAATTGCTTGGTTACTTCTTTGGATATTCATGTGCTGGTAAAACATAGGTTGTTTGGTGTGTGTTGGCTATGTAATGGAGATTAGAGCAAGGTGAATGACTTTTGAGGTGGTCCTCATGTGTTCAAGACTCCTATGTGGTATTTAAGGATTTTCAGATTTGTGTATGGTTAGGGCTTGAGACCGGTAGTGGATTGTGTCTGGATTTGTGGTACTTCTATATCATTAATGACTCTACCTGATAGTATTAGAGAGATGCAAGAAATGACTTTGGATTCGCAGAGGTCCCATCAAAGCGAGCATTTTAGATCGATTTACTTTGGGTTGGTAGTCTGTGTGACTCGGTTGAGTTAAAGGAAATCAATTCTAATGACTTGATTATATGTTAGTGGGTTTTGAATAATTCACGATGGTTATAGAGACGATTCATAGTTGATGTCTTCTACGGGTATAGAAGGTGTATGTATGTGTTGATGTCCTCCCAAATTGAGCTAAATGGAAGGTTCTTGGTTGATGAGGTGTTCATCTTGCTTGTGTTTAGAATTGATAATGAAATTTTTGTATTTTCACGAGTTAGCATGATAGTTGCGGTGTGCCGTGTGGGATTGAAAATTTGCAAGCACAATGTTGTGGTTTGGTTTCAAAGGGAAGGTCATGAGTTCTGGATGACATGGGTGATTTTAGGTGTTTAAAAAAGTGTTGGCACTACTTGGTATCGCTTGGGAAGGGTGTGCATTTCAGAAGGCGCATTGTGTATCGACTTGTAGATGCTTTACCAGTGGTACAGTGATCACATGGTTTTGGGCTTCTGAGATTCAGGTTTTGCTACGCGGGACAGAAGATCTATGTGAGTATTTCCCATAAAATAAAGGAGTATGAGTGATGCATAAGCTATTTTAGTAGTGGAGTAGGGATCAGATATGGAGATTCTGACATTCAAGATGTTTAGAGGCTGATGTTCTTGTGGGTATACTATTCCTTGAGTGTAAACTGTGAAGATATGTTAAGAACTAGATAGCTAATGGTACGTGTTATGGACATGTTTCTATGGACTTTTGAACGGTTATGTGCTTGTTTGGGGATAACTGGAATTAGTTTGGGAGCTATTTGTAGGCCTAATGAGAATGTACATTCTATATTGGATCAGATTTTCTTACTCTTGAACAACTGTTACCACATGTATATCATCGGGCAGAATGGATGTTATTCGCACCCTGGTCTATGTTATATTGTTCTCTCGTATGCTATGATGAATAGCGAGGCTGCTTGATTATTCATACATGTGTTGTATCTTGTTTATGCCTGGTGGCGATATGTGGGCGAGATGGCTCTTGTAATGATAATTTGCTTATTGCACCCTAGTTGTGCTTGCATTTTTCCATGTTGTACTATGCGTATTCATCTCCACACAATTTATATTTGTGCACCCTAGCATGCTTGATGATGACGTACCTGTGCTTAGCGAGCATGAGCATTATGGCCCAATAGGTACCCTAATTTTGAGTGATATATTTGGGATTGGGTTGCGCGCCACAACAGAGTTATGTGGGATACCCTTTCTTGTGTTTATTCGTGTGTTTTGTTTTCCTCTTTGTGGGATGAGTTCATGAAATTATGCTTTTGTTGTTATATCAATCGTACTTGTTGAGTAGTCCTCGTACCTTGTTTTCTTTCCATTTTTAGATATGTCTAAGTTATTGTTTATTTGGGGTAAGGACCGCATTGCGTGAGGTTCCATATGGCTTTTGGTGTGACTTGTCGGTTGGGCTGCTCGTATCATGGTGGAACGAGGTTTTTAGATCTGAGATTTGCACCAATATATTGGGATAAGGAATGTTTGGAAGAATAATATCATATTTCGGCTCAGAATTTGGCAACGGTCCTTGTTGGATGAGGGAGCTCCTCGACTTGTTGATTTCATGGGTGGTTACGAGTTCTACATGATTCTTTTATCATTAACAATGTCAAGAAGGTCCGAAATGAGGTTTCATTTGATATGAAGTAAATTACTAGTGCAAAGTTTGGTATTGAGCAGCTATTGTGGTCGGAAGTTGTTGTTGTGAGTGCATGAATTATATGGCACATCGTGTGGTTTGATCTTGGCAGTGTATTGGCATGATGCAGCTTGTTGGGGTGGATACAAGTGTCTATGTACAAGGATCAGATCTTATAATAGATTCCGGATGTTGGAGACTGGGTTCTAAGGTTTATGAACTAAGTTTAAGTAAGGATCTTCAGTAAGGTTGTGTTGTCAGGCTTATATGGATGGGAGTGTCAAGATTGGTACGTTCGAGGACGGACATATATTTAAGTGGGGGAGAATGTAACGACCCGATCAGTAGTTTTGAGAATTTGCATTCAGTTCGGTAGTTTAGGTCATGAGTAGCATCATATGATGTATTATGACTTGTGTGTATCATCGATTTTGATTTTTGAGTGGTTTGAGGTTGATTTGGAAGAATGATTCTCATATTTAAAGCTTTAAGTTGGAATAGTTGACCAAGTTTGACTTTTGTGATTTTGACCTAAGATCAGAGTTTTAATGGTATCGTTAGGTCCGTATGGTGATTCTGGAATTAGGAGTATGCTCGGATTTGCATTTGGATGTTTCTAGAAGGTTTTGGCTCTAATTGGCAAAAGTTGGCAATTTGAAGGTATGAAAAGTTCATAGGCTTGATTGGGAGTTGGCTTCGATATTATCGGGTTCAGATTGTTGTTTCAGGAGCTGGAATAGGTTTGTTATGTCATTTAGAACTTGTGTGCAAAATTTGGATTCAGTTCGAGTTGGTTAGGCTTGAATCGGATACTTGGTTGAAGTTTGAAGCTTATGAACTTAAGAGTTCTATCTGATCGGCGATTCGTGGTTTTATATATTATTTTGTGTGATTTGTGACCTCGAGTAGGTCTTCTTATGTTTTGGGACTCGTTGGTGTGTTCGGACGGGGTCCCGAGGGGCTCGGGTGTTTTCAGAATCATTTTGGAATGGGCATGAGTTGCTGCTTTTCTGGTGCTCCAAGTTGAGCTTCGCGATTGCGGGAGAACAGACACGATCACGATGAGTATTTTTTCAGCAGACTGGGTTGTTAATCGCGTTCCCGGTGAGGCTTCCGCGTTCACATAGTAGGAATGTAGCAGGCGTGAGTTGTTCTTCGCGTTTGCGGGTGAGGGACCATGTTCGCGAAGGTTTGGCAGATTAGTGAATCACGTTCGCTATATTGGAGACGCAAACACGTAAGGTACTTTTGAGCAACGACTTTTGTGCTTCGAGATCCGAAGATATTCCTGCGTTCACGATGGGTATCCCTGAAGCAGTATTATAAAGTACTCTATCTTGAAGGTTTTGGTTAATTTATCACTTTTTGAATTTTAGAGCTCAGATTTGGGCGATCTTGGAGGCTATTTTCACGATTGGATTGGGGTAAGTTTTTTTGACTCGGTTTTTATTATATTACATGATTCCATCTTCGATTCTGGCAATTTATTGGTGAATTTAAAAGAGAAATTGGGAGGTTTTTGGCAAAATATTTCTAAAGTGAATATTTGAGATTTGAACATCAACTGAGAGCCAGATTTGAAAGAAATTAGTATGGTTAAACTCTTATTCGAATGTGTTGTCAGAATTTGTGGGTTTTGTCGGATTCCGGAGTGTGGGCTCGAGTTGACTTTTTGGTTGATTTGAGCATTTGATTAAAGATTTGTCCTATCGTTTGGGTTTGATTCCTATGGCATTATATGATATTTTTGTGTATCATTTGGCTTGTTTTGAGCCGTTCGAAGATCGATTCGTGCGAGACGGCGCTTCTAGTGTATCTATTTGGCTTATTTGAGGTAAGTGTATTACCTAGATTTCTTGGGAAACTTTTTCCTAATAAAATAATATTATTTGCTACGTGCGGGGTTGATGTATATGCGAGGTGACGAGCGTATATGCATGCGCCAGGGTTATCCATGCTCGGGGTTAGATTATTCGATTCTTTCTGCCTTGTTGTACTATGTGATTTTCTTGCCTCATATTTTAGTTGACTTTTATAATAATATAAATATGAATTTCAATGCTAGAAACCATTATTCAACTTGTCATAACGTGATTAAATTTGACGGCCTCTTTGTGAAGCTGTTGATATGCTAAAGTCGGTCATCACTATACCTAATCGCAAATATGTCACAAGCCAAAATCTATTAAGCCGTGATGGAACCTAACCCAACCTGCTAGGTAAGCCAAATAATATTCAACATAACTCAAATGGGAATAATAAGAGCCAATGAGTAAAATAACTGAACTTCATTACAAAATCCCAAGGATTGGTAGGACATTCATGAGCTGCTAAGACTTAAATTACAAAGTTGGTATAAAAGAAATAAAATATCTGTTTGAAATGTACATAATAGATTATAAATCTAAAACTACCAAGGACGAATGGTAGCTATATCCGTAAGGCAAGTACATATTCAATACCAGCTCTCGCCATACAACATATCATCGACTCCAAGATCTGCACGCAAGGTGCAAAAGTGTAGTATGAGTACAACAGATCCCATATACTCAATAAGTAACAAACCTAACCTCATGTTGAAAGCAATGACGAGCTCAAAAGTAGGTCAGAGTCAAACAGCCAATAGCCTATAACAAATCGTAATAATATAATGAAGACAATAAAAGTGAATAACCTAAAGGTATTATGCTCAGATCGTTCACAGTTACGGGGAAGTAGATATGCTTTTTAACTATAACAGTGAAAGGCCAAATCTTACCACTGAAATTGATTAAACATGAGTTTATAAAAAAGAACTGTGTTTTCCAATTCACAACATCAAATAAGAATTTTCTAATATCTCACGTAGTCATATAAATGGAGAAACCATGATATCAAAGAAGCATGATAGCAAAATAAGGCATATAATAGTAAGAACTGCCCGGATCATGAATACATCGGTGCAGACACAAACGCCCGTCACCTAACGCATGCGTCACCGTAAATATATCAAATATCATATATCTCAGGGATAACTACCCTCAAATCCAATATTAGATATGTTACTTACCTGGAACAAACCAAATCAAATAGAGCAAGCCAAACAATACTCTAGAGATGCCATCCTGCACGAATCATCCTTTGAGCAACTCGAGACTAGCCAAAAATAACTCAAAAACAACAAATAATACCATAGGAAACAAGCCTAAGCGACAAAGGTCGAATTTTTCTTCAAATACTCAAAGTCAACCAAAAAGTCAGCNCTCGTACTGTTGCGGAATAATAAATGCAGAAAAGTAAAGAACACAGAGATTTTTACGTGGAAAACACCTGGCTCAAAAGGTGAAAAACTACGACCTATTACTCAGTAGGATTTTCTCCAAACACTTCACTACAACAATGAGCTAAACAACATTTACAAAATAAACTTTTTTGTAAACCTAAGAATTAACTCTAACCCTTTGTGGCAAACTAGCCTCTAGCTATTTGCAAAAATTCTTCAAGTTAACAATAACTTGAACACTCAGTACCTATTACAATTGCTTCTAGATAAAGCTGAAAGGTACAATTTGTAATCACCTACTACAAATAAACTAGAATAAAAGACAACAGATGGAACTGGTTCTTCTAGTTGGTTCAAGTAGCTCCAAATTCTCACTCTCCAATTTGGCTCAAACTGCGTGCAAAATTTCTTCACGAATTTTGCTCTCAATTCTTGATAAATTTCTGCTTTTGTGCGTCTATATACAATAAGAACAATCTGCAATTTATAGGAGTTAGTAGATAAGGAATTAACTAGAATCCTAATGCAACTCTTCCTTGGTAGAAGAGTTCTAGTCAAACTCAACTTCTAAATCCTTCCTTATCTTAGATTCTGTTCTATTGAATAAGGAGTCCTTCTCTAATTTCGTTTTTGCAATCTTTTTCGATCAGAAGATATCTCAATTTTACCAGAATACATTTATCTAATGCATGTGCATCTCATGTGACTTTGACTCTGCTGGTCTATGTCACCTGTGATGGACCTGGTTCATCTCGGAGTTCCTTTGTCAATCTTCAAAACTATTTCCTTTCTTGGGACAACACTGACAAAACATACAAATTACGACAACCCATTCGAATACGAGTCTAACCATGCCAATTTCACTCAAATCTAACTCCGAATTGATGTTCCAATCTCAATTATTCACTTTACAAATGTTAAGTTTGACATTTGCGTATTTGACCTCGGATCAGAGTTCTGATGGTTCCATTAGGACCGGATGGTGATTTGGACTTGGGTGTATTCCCGGATTGGTATTTGGATGTTTCTAGAAGGTTTTGGCTTTATTTGGTGAAAGCTGGTAATTTGAAGGTTAGAAAAGTTCACAGGTTTGACTGGGAGTTGATTTTGATGTTATTGGGTTCAGATTGTTGTTTTAGGAGTTGGAATATGTTATTTATGTGATTTTGAACTTGTGTGCATAATTTGAGATGATTCCGAGTGGTTTGGACGTGTTCGACGTAAGTTATGCGCGGAAGTGAGAAGGCAGACTGTAGGGGTTTTTCTGCATAAGCGGAAATTGCCTCGCACCTGCACTAGCTAAGAAGAAGAAGAGTGTCTGCATGTGCGAGAGATCATGGTTTTAAGTGGTATTTGTAGAAGTAAGGTTCTTGCCGCAGAAGCGGCTGTTGGATCGCATATGCGAAAAATGCTAGTCAAAAGCTTTTATTTCGAGGATTTTTGTAAATTTCATCATATTTAGAGATTCAGCGGTCGGATTTTGGGGGTTCATATCAAAACATTTCTAAAGTTAATATTTGGAATTTAAATATTGATTCGGATCGGATTTGGATGAAACTAGTATGGTTGGACTCGTATTCGAATGGGTTGCCAGAATTTGTGGGTCTTGTTGGGTTTTGAGGTGCAATATCAAGTTGACTTTTTGGTTGACTTTGAGTATTTGATTAAATTTTCAACCTTTATCGTTCGGGTTTGATTCATATGGCATTATTTGATGTTTTCGAGTTGCTTTTAGTTAGTTTCGAGCCGTCGGAGGTTGATTGGTACGGGATGGCACTTCTAGAATATTGATTTGGATTTCTTGAGGTAAATATCTTACCTAAACTTGGTTGAGTTACTAGTTTGATGAGTTATTTGTGATAGTTACGTGCTATGGGTGGTGCACACGTGTGGTGTTAAGCTCATGTGCATGCACCGAGGTATTATTCCTAATCGGGGAAGTGCTTAGGCTATGATATGCCTTAAATTGATTGTTAATAAGCTTCATGCGTTGTTGATTCATATATTTATACCCCATTTTTAATCTATTTGAACCATGTTTGAGGTTACATAGAGGTTAATCACCTGATGGAACTTGATAATTGCTACTTTCATGATATAATTTCTTCATTTGAGCTATGATAGCACACTTTGCACATGCATACACTTTAGCATGTTACTTATATCATTCTAGAAGTAGGAAATTTGATATCCATTGTTCATGTACATGTATTCTTATATGTATGCTTTCTGTGTGATATGAATTGGATGGGTAGCACGTGAACATGTCATGCGGTTCATATTTATGGCACATGAGCACACGGTGGAGTTGATATTTCGGCACATGAACACATTGTGGGGTTGATATTTATGACATGTGAACATGGTGTGCGATTTGTTTATGGCGCGTGAGCACGCAATGCAGTTGCTATTTATGGCATGTGAGTTGTCCGTGCAGTGTGTGGATAAGGATCCATTCCCCTAAGTCACCCTCTCATTTCTCTCTTGATGGTGTACACACGGTATGGAAAAAGTTGATAAGTGGTTTGGTTCGGTTATTTTATTTTTTCCAAAATTGGCCAGTGTTTGATTTGGTTATTGAGTTTCTTCTGTACTTGAAATTTCCTTGGGTGTATACATGATTTTGCTGCATCTCTTCTCTATTTTCTAGCTCTAGAATGTATACATGCCTTTATGCATATCTTCTTTATATGTCACCTTACTTGATGAGATGAAACACAGTAAATACATTCTGTATATGTGAATCCGTGTGACTTTTTTGATCATACATGCCTTCTCTATATGCAAGTTTGATGATTTAATCATATTGGGCACATATTATCTTTATATGCTTGGTTAACTCAAAAAAAGAATGTTACGTTATTTTTGGGCATCGAGGAGGCTTTATCCGTGATTTATGACATGATAACATTCTTGTTGTGTACTTGCAATAAATATGAATTATGCAGGTTATTAACGAATATCATTAGTAATTCTTGCCACTATTATCTCGCTGAGGTTAGTTATGATACTTGCTGAGTACATGAGGTCAATTGTACTCATAGTACACTTCTGCACCTTGTGTGAAAATCTTGGAGTTGAGATGTTGTGGCATTGAAGATGTACCTACTTTACGGATGTAGCTACCACTTGTCCTTGATAGTATATTCCAAGCATATGATGTATTTATTTTTGTACTAGTTTTGTAACTCTAAATCGTAATGGCTCATGACTTGTACTATCAATCCTTAGGATATTGTATGGGAAATCAGTTATCTCACTTATTGACTACTTATCATTTTCATTAGAATTGCGTAACTGTCATTTGAATTACCTAGCGGGTTGGATTAGGTGCTATCACGACTAGGTGGATTTTTAATCGTGACAATGTTACTTGAGTTTGGTGGTGGTCTTCGGCTTGTTGTTTAACGATAGTCATGGAGTAATAGGTAGAGGGTGATATTCCTATGTTGTAAGCAGTAGACTGCGTAAAATAAAGTAGGCGTTATTGTATGCTTAGGCCAAGCTATTTGGACATCTTTATGGAAAATATTTAGGTTTAAATAAGACTATTATAATTTGATTCAATAAATCAAATATATTCTAATTTCTTTTGAAAAGGTAAGCAGGATATCTTTATACTGAATTGAAGCAGCTTAGAACCTAGATAGTGCTGAGTTAGTATAAGAATCATGAATCCCCCTGTATAAAAATAATAAGACAGATTAAATTGAATATAATAGATATAAAGATATAATTCTATTTCACCCAGACAAATTGTGATGACCCGATAGGCCATTTATAGTTTTAACCCTTAATTCTGTATTTCAAAACCTTGATTAGCTCCGTTTAGCATTCCTCGATTTGTGTGCGCAGTCAGTGTCTACTTCCGGAAGGTTTGTATGTGAAAATTGATGGAAATGTGAAATCGTGCTTCAAAACTTATTTGAGTTGACTTCGGTCAACGTTTTGAGCAAACAGACCTGAATCAATATTTTGACGGTCTCGCTAGGTCGGTATTGTGATGTGGGACTTGGGCTTATGCCTGGAATCGAATTCAGAAGTCCCAAGCTTGAATTATCGCCATTTGTGTAAAACTAGACGTTTAAAGGCTGAAGGAAATCCCAAGTTTGACTATGATTTGACTTTTTTGCTACCGGATTCGGGTCTTGATTCAAGAACTTATTATAAGTTCATTACAAGTTCGTAATGTTGTAAAATTAAAAGTTCTTAAGTTTCTTTGAAATTTCATTTTTTTTGATGTCTGATTCATAGTTATAGGTATCTTGGTGTTTTGATCGCGTGAGTAAGTTCATATGTTTTTTTGGGCTCCTGTGCATGTTTAATTTTGAGCCCCCAAGGCACGGGTGAGTTTCAGATGCGTTGCAGAGTGTTTTGATAGAGTTCAGCACCACTGGTTTTTGTGTAGAAGCTTCTGGTCTCGCAATTGCGAGAAATAGGGAAATTGCGAAGTTGGTTTAGGTCAATTAAGGTTGCATTTGCGAGCAAATAGTTAGCATTTTCAAAGGAGGGGCTGGCCAAGCTTTCTCGCATTTTTGATCAAACCAGTCGCATTTGCGAGTGTCCACTATTTTTATTTGCGAACTTTATGTCGCATTTGCGACTCTAGCAGGGATGTGGGATCTATGCTTTTGCGATGGATTTCTTACATTTGCAAGGTTCGCATTTTCAAATCTCGGGTCGTAATTGTGACACCTGTGACTGCGCATATGTGCTGAGGGACGGGATTTCGGTCTCATTTTCATTTGGAAGCCTAGACTCGGTAGGATGCGATTTTGAAGAGGGATTTTCATCTACAACCTTTGGCTAAGTGATTCTAATCTATTTCTAATAATATTTCATCATCTTATCCTAGATATTAACATCAAAATCATGTGAATCGAAATAGAAATTTATGAAACTTTGCCAAGTTTTTGAAAAATAAGAAATTGAGTTTTGAGAGTCGATTTGGACACGGATTTTGAAACTAATCATTTATATGAATTTGTATGGTCATGGGTAGACGGAATCTACCATTACGCCCGAGTTTCGACCGGGCAAGCCCCGGGTTGACTTTTGTTCACATTTTGGGAAAAATGAAAAAATCTCAACTTTATTTATTGCAACTGAAATCCCTAGCATTGTTTGATTTTATTGAGTCAATTTTTGTTAGATTTGAGCCGTGTGGAGGCGGACTTTAAGGGAAAAAGCTATTTCGAAGTTGTGAATTGACCTATTTGAGGTAATTGTGTTGTCTAACTTCCCGTGGGGGAGCTGTGCCTTAGGATTGGTATTGTTGATTCAATTGTGCTAAGTGAAATTCGTGTACGCAAGGTTACGAGTTGGTACACGGGTTGTACGTAGTATTTGACCGGTTTAGGCTACTTAGAATATTTTCATTCTTTAATTGAATGTCATATTATGTTCTAGATTCGCATAGTTAAATCATCCTTAATTGGGTTAGACTATCCTAACTACTTTAGTTGAATTGTTTAGAAATTGTTCTGCATCTTACTTGCTAAACTGCTCACATGTTTACTTGAACTTTTTTCCCCCTTATTGACAAATATCTCTTCGTTGTTAATTAACACAGTTGAATTTAATTGTTCATGCTTCCCTTTACTTTTTGATTTCCGTTACATGATACTCATTATTGAAGATTGTTTCCTTTATTGTGAGTTAGCCTTATCTAATATTGTGGTTACACATTAATCTTCTCATTGTTGAGTTATTTGATGTTGAGGTTGTTGAAGTTATTAATACGTTGAAGCGATGTTGGTTATTGTTGAAATATCTATCCCATTGAGCATTTTCCATCCATTATTGTTGTTGATATTCTCGTATACATTGTGTTGGAGCCATGGGCTATTGTTGTGGAAATATTGATATTGTTGTTAATGGAAAATTATGATATGTGGGTACTTATGGTGCGATGTTGCTATTATTATATGATCTTGATGCGCATGCGGCGGCATAAGTCTTGGGTTGATGTGCATGCGATGGTATACGGTGGGACTTATGTGCGTGTTGCTAGTAGGGAAACTACGTGAAGCCAAGAAGCATCATAAGGTGGGATAAAGTGCGTGTAGCTATTTCAGGAAAAATATATTCAAAACCTATTTTCAAATGTAAGGCTCACACGACAACATAAGGAAGGATTGTGATTTAAATTTGAGAAATGTGAACATGACGCGGTACCTCGATTGTTATTCTTGATTATACAAGGGGTTTGATTTCATTGTACACGAGGCGGTACCTCATTGTATTTCTTGCTGTTATTTCATGTTGCAAATTGTCATGGAAGGAATATTTCTTGTTGCTCCATTCGTTATCATTCTAGTAGTTGTAGTATGTACATGATCTTTGTATCACTTTAGATATTCCTTTCATGTTCTTTCTACTGTTGATTTTTCTCGGTTTTAGATCATGATATCTCCTTGTTCCGTATTAGTTTCTTTTTGACTTCCCGTTATATTTGTATTTCACTTTATACTGTCTAATGCATATCCTAGTAGATGTCTTGACTTGGCCTCGTCACTACTCTACTGAAGTTAGGCTTGATACTTGTTGGGTACCGTTGTGGTGTACTCATACTATGCTTCTGCACATCTTTTTGTGCAGATCCAAGTACAACTACTCGTGCCGGTAGATAGAGACTATTCCAAGCATCTTTTACGGGAGACTTCAAGGTATGCCTGCTCGGCGTCCGCAAGTCTGGGAGTCACCTTCCCTTATTTTTATTACTGTTGTATTTCCTTTTTGGATAGTGGTGTTGTAGCACTTTAGTAGTGTTCCATAGAGCTTACGACTCAGCTCATTTGGTATTGGGGTGTGAGATTGTGAGACATTATGTACTGACAGTTTTATTCATTATATATAGTCACTTTCAATATGTTGTAATTACATATATGTTTAGTGGTTGCTAATAGATTAGGCTTACCTAGTCATAGAGACTAGGTGCCATCACGACATCCTCCGGAGGGAATTTAGGGTCGTGACAAGTTGGTATCAAAGCAATAGGTTCATAGGTGTTACGAGTCATAAGCAGGTTAAGTAGAGTCTTGTGGATTGGTACGGAGACGTCTGTAGTTATCTTTGAGAGGCTACGGAACAATTAGGAAAACTTTACTTCTTCGATTCCTTATCGTTCGAATTGGTTGGTTTAGAAAACTAAATATTTGACTTTTAGTTCCTTTACATATGGCAAGGAAATGCACTGCAGGATCCGACGATCAGACACCCACGCCCCTACTAGAGCCACAAGAGGCCAGGACAAGGGCAGAGGCCGAGGACGGGCATGGGTTGCAGCTAGAGCACCTTCCCGAGCGGTGATAGAGGAGCCACCAGTAGTTTTAGTCGGGGGTCAGCCACTCGATGTGCCTATTGCCGCCCCCGCACTTCCGGAGACCCTCGCAAAGTTCATAAGCATGTTCAACACCTTAGGTCAGGCGGTGTTGATCCCATTTCCACCAGCCACATCTAAGGCTGGGGGCGGAGCACATACTGACGCGGCTTGTACCCTAGAGCAGCGGGTCCAGGTTTATCAGGTCCTAGAGGTTATAGCGGTAAAACCTATTGCTCCAGTTCAGCTTGTGGTTAGGGAATCAACATCTGAGGAGGAGCAACTTAGGCTCGAGAGGTTCAAGAAGTACTACCCTCCTACTTTTAGTAGTTTGACTTTAGAGGATGAACATGGGTTTCTTGAGGAGCGTCAACGCATTATATGCACTATGGGCATTATGGAGATGAGTGGGGTTGCATTTACCATGTTACAGCTGAAAGGAGTGGCATATTAGTGGTGGCAGGCATACAAGATGGGTAGCTCAGCCGAGGCAGCTTCACTTACATGGGAAATGTTTTAAGAGTTCTTCATTAGAGAGTCTGTTCCTCAGACCCTTGGGGATGCTTGGCATACAGAGTTTGAACAATTGTGCCAGGGTACCATGGCAGTGTCGAATTATGCAGTCCGATTTAATGATTTGTCTAGGCATGCACCAGCCTTGGTCGCCACAATTAGGGAGCGAGCATCGATTTATCAAACTAGAGTATTAGATACAACATGGACAGGGAGTTGGAGTCAAACACTTTGTATCAGCTGGTGGTTGATATTGCACGGAGGTTGGAGGGTATGCGAGACCGTGATAGAGAGGATAGGGAGGCCAAGAGGCCTCTTGGAACATGGGGATTTAGTGGTGGTCATGCTACAACTTCAGCTCGTTATGGTAAGGGCTATGTGAGCTGCCTAGCTCATTCAACATTTCCAGCTTCTAACGGTGCTCCAGTTATATCGAGGCCCCAGGTTGCACACTTTGCTCAGACACTTTCTAGTGCACCTCATGCACGGGGTGCCTTCAGCGGTCAGTCCAGCCAACCACGCCCAAGCCAGTCCCAGCCGCTACATCCTTCGAGAGCTTATTTTGAGTATAGAGATACCCGACACATGGTCAAAGATTTCCCCAAACTCAGTAGGGGTGAACCATCCTAGACTACTCATGCACCACGGATTTAGTCGGGTCCACAGACTTATCAGGTCATGATTGCTGCACAAGTTGCCGCTCCACCCGGTCATCCATCTAGAGGTGGAGGTTGGGCAGGTAGTGGTCGTCCTAGAGGGGCCAAGCCAGATATTATGCTCTTCCTGTTAGGACAGAGGCTGTTGCTTCAGAATCGGTTAGTACATGTATGGTTTCGGTCTGTCATAGAGATATATCAGTCTTATTTGATCCAGTATCATCTTATTCCTATGTATCATCTTACTTTGCTCCATATTTGGGTATATCCCGTGATTCCTTGAGTTCTCCTGTTTATGTGTCTACACCTTTGGGAGATACCATTGTTATTGACCGTGTGTTTTTGCCATGTTTAGTTGTTCTTGGTGGTTTTGAGACCAGAGTTGATATGTTGTTAGTTAGTATGGTAGACTTTGATATTATCTTGGGCATGGACTGGTTGTCGCCCTAACCGGATTTTCCACGGTTAGAGTGGAGGGGTGGATTAGATTTTAGGCCTACCAGGGTCATATCATTTCTAAAGGCCCACCAGATGGTTGAGAAGGGATGTAATGCTTATCTAGCATTTGTGCGGGATGTTAGTGATGATACTCCTACCGTTGAGTTAGCTCCGGTAGTGAGAGACTTTCCAAATATATTCCCAACAGATCTTCTGGGCATGCCGCCCGATAGGGATATAGATTTTGGCATTGACTTGTTGCCAGGCACTCAACCCATTTCAATTCCACCATATCGTATGGTCCCAGCAGAGCTGAATGAGTTAAGGGAGAAGTTACAAGAGTTGCTTCATAAGGGATTCATTCGGCATAGTGTTTCTTCGTAGGTGTGATCCGGTCTTGTTTGTGAAGAAGAAGGATGGTACTATGCGCATGTGTAAATATTATTGTTAGTTGAACAAGGTTACAGTAAAGAACATGCATATATTGCCATGCATTGATGACCTATTTGATCAGCTACAGGGTGCCAGATTGTTCTCTAAGATTGATTTGCGGTTAGGTTATCATCAGTTGAAGATTCGGGATCCGAATATTCAGATGACTGCCTTTAGGACTCGGTATTGTCACTACGAGTTCCCCGTGATGCCTTTCGGGCTGACCAACACCACAACAACATTTATCCATATGATGAACAATGTATTTATACCTTATCTTGATCGATTCGTCACTGTGTTTAGTGATGACATTTTTGTGTACTGCCGCAATCGGGAAGATCATGAGAAGCACTTGAGGATTGTGCTCCAGACCTTGAGAGAGAAGAAGTTATATGCAAAATTCTCAAAATGTGAATTATGGCTTGATTTAGTGGCATTTTCGGGTCATGTGGTATCGAGTGAGGGGATCAACGTTGATCCGAAGGAGATTGAAGCAATGCAGAGTTGGCCCAAACTGTCTTCAACTACGGAGATCCTGAGTTTTCTTAGTTTAGCCAGGATTACCATCAATGCGTAGAGGGTTTCTGATCTATTCCAGCACTTGTGACTAGATTGACCCAGAAGGGTTCTCCGTTCAGGTGGACCGAGGAGTGTGATGAGAGCTTTCAAAAGTTCAAGACTGCTTTGACCACAGTCCCAATATTGGTGCTGACTACGGGCTCGAGGTCTTATACTGTGTATTTTGATGCTTCACGTGTTGGCCTTGGCGTGGTGTTGATGCAAGAC
Organism: Nicotiana knightiana; assembly: GCA_005239525.1. Taxonomy (NCBI): domain Eukaryota; kingdom Viridiplantae; phylum Streptophyta; class Magnoliopsida; order Solanales; family Solanaceae; genus Nicotiana; species Nicotiana knightiana. The sequence continues at coordinate 40,095 of ML419888.1, read as the reverse complement.
TGTAGCGTGATTACTTACGTGTCTCGCCAGTTGAATACTCATGAGAAAAACTATCTAGTCCATGATTTAGAGGGCAGCCATTGTTTGTGCATTGAAGATCTAGCAACATTATTTGTATGGTGTTCCTTGTGAGGTTTTTAGCAACCACAAGAGTCTACAACATCTCTTCAAACAGAATGATCTTAACTTGTGGAAGAAAAGTGAATAAAGTTGCTTAAGGACTATAATATCACCATTCTATATCATCCCGGGAAGGCCAATGTGGTGGCCTATGCCTTGAGTCGAAAGGCTGAGAGTTTGGGCAGTTTAGCATATCTACCGGTAGTAGAGAGGCCATTAGCATTGGAGGTTCAGGCCTTAGCCAACCAGTTTGTAAGATTTGATGTTTCGGAGCCGAGTCAAGTTTTGGCTTGTGTGGCTTCTTGGTCTTCTCTATATGATCGCATCTGATATCGTCGGTATGACGACCCCTATCAGCTTGTCCTCAAGGACACATTTCAACACGGCGATGCCATGGAGGTCACTATTGAGGATGGCGATGTGTTCCGAATGCAGGGCATGATATGTCTGCCCAATGTAGATGGTTTGCGTGAGTTAATTCTCTAGGAGGCTCTCAGTCAGCTGTACTACATTCATACAGGTGTCGCCAAGATGTATCAGGACTTGGGGTTGCACTATTGGTGGAGGAGAATGAAGGACATAGTGAAGTATGTAGCTCGGAGCCTAAACTGTCGGCACGTGAAGTATGTGCATCAGTGATGGAACATGAATAAATATATCATGTTCTCCCATATTTTCTAACATACTTCGTAGGAGGAAGATTATATGAAAATTGTAGAAAAGAAGCAAAAAAGTGGGAATTGAGTAAGTCAACTGGGAATTAAGAGGCAAATGGACTATATCACCATAGTTGCAATGATGGCAATTGGAAATCATGAAGAAAATTACCTAGTTGCAACTAGAGAACTATAGTTGAAACTATAATCTTCCTCTGTAGAATGAAACAAAATTTGCAAGGTAGTCACCTACAATTCCATAGTTGCAACTATGGAGAACCTTAGGCATAAAACTGTATAAACAGAGTGTGAATTTTGGATAGAAGACATTGAATCTTGCTGAGAAAACTACTTTTTGGTTTCTCTTTTTTCTTTTGTATTTTTTTGCTAGTTGTCTTTCTTTTAGAAGAAGAATATTTCTTCATAAGTTCTTTGTTTTTAAATTAGTTTTTCTTACTTCGTAATGGAGTAACTTCTTTTGTTGGGATAGTTGATGAAGCTTGATATATATTTATAATACTATCTTAGTTTTAATACATTCATGGCTTGAAACTTTCTGTTTATACTTTGTACTGTGCTGTAACAATAGTTTTAATTAATCATTACTATCACTTCTACATATTTTATCTCTAAGTTATTCTTATGTTGATTTTGTTATTTTCACAAAGCAAAATTAACATATAATAACCAATGAATAAAATACTAAAGTTAGAGTAATTTTTAGTAAACTATTATTCCAAGTTCGTAATCCTACTTGCCTCATTTTTAATTCTCATGGAGGAATTGTTGGAGGCAATATTATTGATTTTTTAGTAAAAATATTCTCATGAAGTTTTTACTACCTCTTAGCACAATTCAAGAAAGAAAAATATTTCGGTTTAATCGTCACTAGTTTTAACTCAATCAATCACATAACCTCACGAAGTGCTCTTAATTGACTACTTCTTAATGAGATAAATATATTTATATTAGCAATAAGCAATTATTCCTCAGATAAATACATGAAAAAATTGAGATTTTTATTGCAATATATTATCAAGTGAATTCATCGTCTCCCAAATCTATTAAATTATAAATCTTTCGAAAGTTTTTGGTTTTTGTTTAAGTAATTAACAAGCTTTAAACCCCATTCATTTTTCATCAAATTGATTCTCTCAAATAGTAGTCGAAATATTAAAAATCTGTAGCATAGATGCTCAAATCTTTATGGGACGATATCATAAACTATACTAGAATTTGATAAAGCACGAGCAGAAAAATCCTATACACATTGGCCTCGCCAAATTTTTGGCACTGTTGCTGGGGATTGGCATATATCTACTTAAGATTAAATATTTTGTTACTAATTTCAGACCTTATTATTGTTATTTATCTGTTACTATTATTACTATTTACTAAGTAATAGTATAACTACTACTGGTATATTAATATTATCGTTTTCTTTTTGTAACAACACTGTACAAAGGAAAAAAAATATATTAGTACTTCTTCCTATTATTGCATTCATAAGCTTTCCTTCATTATATTTATTGTAATTATTATTAGTACTATCGCCTGTTTTATCAATTTTTTTTTCTCATTGCCAGTACTTAGACATATTATTTATTTATTTTAATATAATTTGTTGTTACATATTAATATTTTCTTATTATTGTTTATTTATTATTTTTTAAATATATTATTATTATTATTATTATTATTATTATTATTATTATTATTATTATTATTATTATTATTATTGATACTTTTACAATGTTATTCTTACTGATCAATATTATTCACTAATACAACTTTTTTTTAATAATTAATAATACAATACTATCTCAAATTCGTTGTTAATATTGCTACTGGCGCTTACTTGTTAGTTTCATTGTTTTATATTTTTTATTTATTTTATTATTAGACTAATTACTAGTATTATTATCTACAATATTGTGGTATTTGTTTTTCTTCACTAAGTACTTATATTATCTTTGAAATTTTACTTTAGTTTAGTTATTAATTACTAGTATTACATTAGAAATTAATGTTAATTTTTTTTTTTATTTTCTAAATTTTATATAGTTTATGACCCGCTCTTTTGTAAAAGAGCTGGCTAATGACGATCCTGAAATTGAAAGATTTCTTCGATTGTGCAGGAAAGAACAAACATTGTCTTCTCAAGGAGCAGCTTGTAAAGAAATGGAAAACCAGGAAGCAGAGGACATTAACCCACTTGAGATCCCACTACAAGTCTATATAGGGAGCAATTTGATGAAGTGGCGCCAAGGCCAGTAAATAGAATCTTTAGGGATTATGCTAGACCTAATTGCTTCAACTGTGAATCTAGTGTCAGGAAGCCCCCAGTGGCAGCCAACAACTTTAAAATCAGGAACGGCCTAATTAGTTCAATTCAACAACCTTATATCTTCACTGGTGATACAAGTGAAGATCCACATAGTCATTTAATTAATTTTCTAGAACTTGTGAAAACTGCTAAGTACAATGGGGTACTGCCTGAAGCTATCAAGTTAAGGCAATTTCCTTTTTCTTTAAAAGGAGATGTCAAGACTTGGTTGCGAAGTTTGCCTCAAAGGTCCATTACGGCATGGGACCAAATGACTCTGAAGTTTTTCAACAAATATTTTTCCCCTACTAATACCACAAAGTTAAGACAAGACATATCTAATTTCTTTCAGACTAACACTGAGTAAGTTTATCATGCTTGGGAAAGATTGAAACCACCATGATACTCCTGAACATATGCAATTGTACCTTTTCTATCATGGGTTAAAACCGTCTGTTAGAAATGTGATAGATGCAGCTACAGGAGGTTCTACAATGTGAAAAATTACAGAGGAAGCATTGCAACTGTTGAATGAAATTTCTAAGAATGCTATCCAATGGCCATTTGAGCGTGTAATTATTAAAAAGGATGATGTAGTTAATCAGGTTGATGTTTTAAATACACTAATGCAACAGAATGTTTCTTTGACACAAAAGTTTGAATCTTTTAATGTTAATACACAACAATCAAACCAATCAGAGGTTTTTGACATGTGCGGAGGAAACCACCAGAACCATGAATGCCAAGCAACCAATCAAACGGATGAACAAGTTATTGTCATCAGTTACAAGCCATATCCTTTTGGGGATCCAATGGCACAGAAGCATCCAGGATTTCAATGGAGTAACCCAAATGGTGTAGAAAACTCTCAAAGCATAAAGAAACAACATGTACAAGGTTCGAGGGAATGCCAGAATAAAAATCGCGGGCAACCGAATTACAAACCTTATCAGGAAGCATGATCATATCAACAAGCAGGGTCATAACGGCAGAGGCCCCAACAAGCTCATCCAAGTCTTGATGAACTTTTGTAAAAATATTTAAGGTCACTGATCAAAAAATGGAAAGCCAAATTTTGTCCCTCAAATATCTGGAAATTCAGTTAAGCCAATTGGCAGCTCTTGTGATAGAATAGATTCAGGATCTCTTACCAAGCAATATAGAGAAAAATCCAAAGGAGCACCTGTAACGACTCGCCCGGTCGTTTTGGTTTCTAGAACCCCGTTCCACTAAATAAGGCTCCTCGTATGTGATTTATTATTTTATGACCTTCTGGGATGGTAAGTTCGGGATTTGGAAGGGTTCTAGTTGAAATCGGAATACTTGGTTCCTTAGATTGGCAAAAAGGGATAGGTTTGACTTTGGTCAACATTTTGAGCAAGTGACCTTGGAATCACGATTTGATAGTTCTAATAGGTTTGTATGATGATTTCGGACTTGGCGTATATTCAGATCGGGTTTTGGATGACCCAGGAGCGTTTAGATGCCTAATAGTGAAAGTTAGTTCTTTGAAGGTTTTAAAGTTCTTGAAATTTGGTTTGGAGTAGCCTTTGGTGTTATCAAGGTGCAATTGGGATTCCGATCTTGTGAATAGTTCGGTATGGTGATTTAAGTCTTGCATGCAAAATTTGGTGCCAATCCGAGTAGTTTAAGTTTGTTTCGGCGCGTTCTGAGTAAGTTTGAAGAACATGAAGTTCTTTAGTTGATTCAATTTGGTTTGGGGTGTGATTCTTAGTTTTGTTGATGTTTTAGGCGTTTTGAGGGTGCGAGCGAGACTATTTTATGATATCAAACTTGTTGGTATGTTCGGTGGGGCCCCGAGTATTAATCGGATGAGGCTCGGACCAAGTTGGAACTTGGAAGCAACAATTAAAGCTCCCAGCATCTGGTGCAATCGTACATGCGCTTGGCCAGCTGCAGGTGCACGCCTGTAGTTGTGGGCTCTTGGCCACAGAAGCAATTTTGGACATTGGCCAGTTGTCTGCAGAAGCGAAAAAGCCTCCGCAGAAGCAGGATCTCATCCGCTGAAGGGGTCCCAGCCAGCCTGGGCTAGGACCGAACCTATGATGGCTTTTTCGCAGGTGCATCACTGCAAAAGTGGCCCTAGGTATGCAAAAGTGGAAATCGCTGGAGGCAGAACGTCATTTAATATGAGAATTAGGAATTTTTGACTCATTCCTTATGCTTCTTGAGGCGATTTTGGAGCTGGTTAGAGAGGGATTTTCACTATCTAATTGAGGCAAGTAATTTCTATCTAATGTGAGTTAAATACTTAGTTCATGTATAAATTTTAACATGTAAATTAGTGAAAAATCATGGGTTTAGATGAAAACCTAGGTTTTGGTAAAAATGTGATTTAATCACGAAAATTGTTATGGAATTTAGTAAAAATCATACATTTGGGTTCATGAAGTTATGTGTAACAACTTTTTTCAAAAATTTCTGGAATCCGGGCACGTGGGCTTGGGGGTGAATTTTAGTAATTTTTCAATTGGGATTAGGTAATCACTTTAATAGTTGGGATATGAGCTTTTGAACATGTATTGACTATTTTATATAACATTTGACTAGTTTCGCGTCATTTGGCACTGAATTGAGGGTTTAAAGCATAATTGTTGACCGGAAAGTAAGCTTTGAGACGAGGTATGTCTCTAGTCTAACCTTGTAAGAAGGAATTAACCCCATAGGTGAATTGATTTAATATGTTCTTGTATTTTTGGAGGATATGTATGCACGAGGTGACGAGAGTCTGTACGTAGCTACTATTTATGCTTATGTCCAGGTAGTTTAGGACCCAAATCATGTGATACTTGCGATATTTGAACCTTACTTGATAATTTAAGTGCTTGAATCATAACAGAACTTTCTAAAGGAGTTGTAAAAGGTCGAATTCCATTTACTTGAGTTTTGGACGGGTTACTTGACCATTAATGAGAAGTGATGTTTCCTTGAATATTATCCTCTTAATAATCTTTGAATCGGTTGCTTGTAAGGTATTTTCTCTTCTTGTGGAGCAGGCCGAACGCCTTAGTAATAGAATAGATGCATCTATGGTTCGTGTCGTTCGACCCTCAACAGTGCACAGTCTATATATTTGTATGCTGGATTGAGTCGTATCACCCCGGCATAATTGTGCGTAGTAATTCTTGGAGCCCAATATTAATTGATATTGTTTCATTGGCTTGAGAGATTAATTTGTTAAATGATGTAAATTAATTTGGGGTTTACTATTAGTGAAAGAATTGCTTAAATGATGGAAAAGAATTTGGGGTTTCAACTATTAGTGAAAGAATGAATTTGGGGTTTACTATTTGTTAAATGATGGACAATAATTTGGGGTTTTAACTATATTTATATTGTCCATGCTTAGTTATAATTTTAATATTTTATTGTAAGCCCATAGTAAGTGTTGAAGTCGATTCTTGTCACTACTTCTTCGAGGTTAGACTAGATACTTACTGGGTACATGTTGTTTATGTACTCACGCTATACTTCTGCACTAGTCGTGCAGGATCTGAGGCAGGTGCATCTGGACATCAGTCCAACGTGCATCCTTGATTCCATAAGACTCTGCAGTGAGCTGCCTTCCGAGCCCGTTCTGCAACAGTCGAAGTCTTTCTTATGCTTTATTTTCTTTATATTTTACTTCAGATAATAGTGTAGTACTCTTTTATATATTCTACTAGTAGCTCATACACTTGTGACACCAGGTCATGGAAATTATGCTAGTAGACAGATGATGGTTTTGGGTTATTTTACTTATCTCATTTGCTCTTAGAAATTATTATCTTTCAACTTATTATGTTTTTACTTCCAATTTCTGCAATCATTAAGAACCAACTATTTTAAAATACTAAAATAAACAATCATGTGGTTAGTTCATTGTTGGCTTGCCTAGCGGTAGTAATGGGCGCCATCACGACCCATACGAAAATTTGGGTTGTGACAACATGATATCAGAGCAATATGTTCATGTAGGTCTCACAAGTTACGAGCAAGCCTAATAGTGTCTTGCGGATCGATGCGGAGACATTTGTACTTATCTTCGAGAGGCTATAGGGTGTTAGGAAACTACTCTTTTTTCATCTCCTATCGTGCAGTTGATGTTATACTAAGTTTAATTCTCTTATTCTCTCACAAATGGTGAGAACGCGGACGATGCATGTTCTAGACCTAGGAGGAGCTGCTCCTCCTGTTGCTAGAGGCGAGGCAGATGTGTTTAAAATGTGTTTCGGGGGCTCTCTGACAGGTAGATGTGACTAATTACAAAGGAAACTCTGGCGAAATTTTCAGGAAATATCGGAGTTAGTAAAAATTTGGGGGTTGGCATGTTTTGTGTTCTCTTAATTAAGTGATTCCTCGATCCTCATTCGAGGACGAATGATTCTAAGTGGGGGAGAATGTAAAGACCCGTAAAATTTCAAGTCTAAAAACGATGTCCGAAGGGGTCCCCATGTGGTTATAACTGTAGAAATTCTTAAAACAGACCCTTGTGAAGTAAAAAGTACCTCGGGACTTAAAAGATAAAATTTTCCAGAATTATGCAGATCTACGGTCCACTATGCGATCGCAGATCAGGTATGCGGACCGCATAGTGGTCGCATACCTGGCAGTCCCGTTCCTATTTTGGCCCATTTGAGGGCAATTTATGCAACATGATCGCATTCCTGACCGCATTTCCTGCTTCGGGGCTTTTAATTTCTAATTTTTATACCCGACCCTAGATTAGTAAAACACTTACCCCCTTTCATTTTAACGGGTATCTGAACAAAATAGAGAGAAGGAAGAGTGGGTTTAGCGAGAGAAAGTCTTGTTGTTCATCAAATTGGTCCATCATCTCTACTCAGGCCCAGAAATTCTCGAGTAATCTTCATCTTCTTCACCATAAGAGGTAAGTATCCACCCTATTCCTATTCAATTCTCATGTTTTGGTTAAAAATGAAACTCATATGAATTGGTTCTTGAAGATAAAAGCCAAGACTTGCATGCATGTTCATGATTTGTCCTAATCTAGCAAAGGGGTTTAAGTTAGAGTAATCTTCCACTAAAAAGGGGATTAGTTAATCAAAGGGATCATATAGTGTTTGATAAAATGCCCAAATGAGTTCATGATTTCTAATTCTAAGTCTAAACATGGCCTATATTAAATTAGATTGGAGGCGATAGAAGGTCCGAGGGGTTGAGAATAGATGTTAAAGGGGAATTTTGACTCGAGGTATGTATGGCTAACTTTAATCTTCGTAGAGTCACCTTGTTGGTGTCAGAGCATTCGGTATGAGTTTCTGGCTTATGCATATGTGAATCGATTGTTCTAAAGTGTTGAGGCGTAAGATTCTGTTCTCTGATTGTCCTAGTTGATTTCCATGCCACCATGCTATATGAGATTGTGAAAAGGTGATTCTTTGTGCTTATTATATCATGTACAAAGCTCGTTAAATGTTGAATACATCGGTATGAGAGGATGTGCTGCAAAACGAAAGAAATGATAACGAATCAAATTGTTGAATGTATCTAAGTGCTAAATGTTGTGTAGAAATTAATGGAAAGGAAATGTGGATTTACCTAATTGAACGATATGTTGATGGTATGCCGTATATGACTCATTGTTTGGTAAAGATTACTGTGTCCTTGATTTCACATGGTTATTTGGTTGTTACGAATGTGTATTCCTAATGATGAAAATCCTTGTGATTGAATTTATTGGTTGATGTTGCTATCAAATATGAGTGTAATGTGGGATCGGGTTGCACGCCGCAACAGAATAAATAAGGGTGGAATGTGAATTGTACGGTGGGATCGGTTTGCATGTTGCAACAGAAGAAATAAGGGTGGAATGTGAATTGTACGGTGGGATCGGGTTGCACGCCAAACATAAGAAATAAGGGTGGAATGTGAATTGTCCGGTGGGATCGGGTTGCATGCCACAACATAAGAAATAAGGGTGGAATATGAGTTGTCCGGTGGGATCGGGTTGCGCGCCGTAACAGGATAACGATTGAAATAAGAAACTGTGGAACTCTGATTTGTGTTTTATGTATCTCTGTGCAGTATTTGTTTGGTTTCTTTGACTGTCTCCTATCTGTATATTGTTTGATTTTACTTAGAGTAAAGCTTGTTCATACTTACTAGTACTATTCCATGGTACTAACATCCCTTTTGCCGGGGGCGCTACATTTTTTATATGGATGTAGGTGGTTATATAGCAGGTAGCTCGGTCCGCCGATAGTGGTGCCTTCCTTTCATCTCCTTAGCAGTTCTGGTGAGCCCCACTTCCTTTTGGGTTCGTGCGTGGTCTATTCCATCTTCTTTTGTATATTTTTTTCTGCAAGGTATAGCCGTGGCCTTGTTGCCGGCAAGTTTATATACTTTTCTCCGTATCTTTAGAGGCTCCGTAGATATTATGTGGGTTGTATATATGTATTTGGGGTAGTTGTCGTACTCATTTGCAATCATGATCCCGTATCCGGAGTGTTGTAGTTTAGAATGTATGTTTTGGGAAGATTAAATGTTGAAAATGATAAAAGAGGAAATGTGACTTATGTTGTAAATGCATGCTTTGATTCTATCTTGTTGTTTCACTTATAAATGTACATTATGAACACGGGGAAATGAGTTGGGTAGGAAAGGCAATCCAGGTCCGCTTGACCGGGTTCATCCGGTTAGGCGTCGGTCTCGTCCCTCGGTTTTGGGGCATGACATGCTCTCTTGACTGGGAGAAGACAATACTCAATTGAATATGAAGTCCCCGTAAGAGAGAATACTGTAACTTAGGAGACTAGGGTAATGTATATGAATTTAGGAGTATGGACTTATCTTTATGCCTCGTTATCAAACATATGTAATTACGAGATCATTCCAAAATGAAAAAAGGTTTAGCCTTACCATACCTGGACCGATTCCTTGACAATTCCTCTAACACACGTCTTTTGCGAAGAACACATAACGGAGGATCGAATTAGGAAAACATCCATATGATATTCTTGAGAAAAATTTCACTGTACTCCCTTAGAATCGCAATTTCTTACTTTACTGAATCAACAACCAATAACTGATTCTCTTATAATTTTTTTATGGAATTTTTTTGATTACTTCTCACGATCAGCTCACTCTATTTACACAAGGCCGGGACAAAGCCCTGCCATACCAAATAATACACGTCTAAATCATACTGACCAAACAAGAAACTCCGGAGCAAATGAAGCGCACCAACATCCCCCGGCAAAGGGACATCAATACAAATAATGTACCGAGTATGTAAGGAATGAAAATCAGTAAATAATTGACGTGAGAGAAATATAGAGTAAAAGACTCAACATGTATGTATGAATAGGTCTGTAAATCATTTCATATTTATAATGTTATGCATATGCGTATAAATGTCATACTATGCATAGGTATATGTGTTCATAACATCATCAAGCCTCTGAAGGCATCACATCATATCATCTCGGCCACTATGGGAAAATCATCAAGTATACCAGTTGATCAGGTGGTGGTGCGTATATAACATTGTAACCTTTTTCTAACCCGTATACATATAATATACGAGTATATAACAACATCTGGTCATGGGTCAATGTACATGTATAAATGCATGAAATGCATAAGAAATGCGTTAATAAGATTTCTCGGAATGTCATAAAAATCAATATGCCTTCCGGATAAACTTTATAAAATACGTATTTTTCTGAGACCCATGAACAAAAGATATAATAACAATTCACATGGGGAATCAAGAATATTGACACCTCTAGTATTTTTATGAATAAAGTAATTTATGAAAGTTGTGTATTTTGCACGTTTCATTTGTATTATTTGGATCATGCCAAAAAGAAAGAAGGGAAAGCCTTAACATACCTGTGTCAATTTTCTTGACAATCCCTCTAACACACTTTGTTTTGTGATAAAACAAGTGGCGACGGATCGAAATAGGGAAAAATCCGTATGATATTCTTGAGAAAGATTGCACTGCACTCCTTTAGAATCGCAAAATCCCATTGCTATTTTGTAAGAAGCCTCGTCGATGAACGTTCAATCTTGGATCACATTCAAAAGGTTTATCCTCCAGGCGTTGACATGAATTCCAAAAAATGAATCCTTAACTAAGAGATGTTGAACATTGATAATGCATTCTTCACACAAAATGAAGTGTGAATGTTATAAGTAGCCTTTCCAAAATGAAAGAAAAATCACGTTGCCATCACTTGTATAGTTTGCTGAAGTACTTTGCTTTTCTACGAAGATTGAATATGTCTTTCTTTGAATTTTTGAGATATCTTACATGTGCATGTGGGACCCACTCTTATAGATGACTTGGTCAACTATTATTCTAATTATGCCACCTATATGTGAGCTTTTAGAGTCACATTTTGTTGGTTTTCCACATGTAAGGATTAAATCCTTATTCAATAATCAACTATCCACTTAATTCCTTAATCAACTATTAGTCCCCCACTAATCCAATAATTACTCAGTTATCCACATAATTAGAAATTATCTCAAATTACTTAATATACTACTCACTTTTAACATACTTTGTACATCTTACTATTATGGCCATGTGGTACCTTGTACGGCAGTAGTCCATAAATACCGGGTATTGTAGCTTAGACCGTATTTTATCGCAAGATGTCAAACTTCGATGAAATTCATTTTTCTTCGATTTGCTTACGCTCTTTCCTTCATGAATTTACTTATCACTTGTTTGAAGTAGAACAATACTTATAATCCCAAAATAATCTCATTCCTGAACTTATGTAGATTAACTTACGGCGAAATTTAACGTACAAAAGTGCGGGATGTAATATCTCATTTCCGAGATTTCATCAATTTATCTATGGCGTACTTTCACGTACAAAAATATGGGGTGTAACATTTAGCTCACGCCGTATTTTATCCCAAAATAGAAAACTTCGACGAAATTCATTTTCTTCGATTTTCTTACCCTCTCACCTTCACGAATTTACTCATCACTTGTTTGAAATAGCATAATGCTTATAATATCAAAATAATCCCATCCTCGAACTTGCGTTGATTAACTAACGATAAAAATTAATGTAAGAAAATGCGGGAAGTAATATATCATTTCCAAGCTTCCGTCAATTTACTTATGGCGTACTTCCACGTACGAAAACGTGGGGTGTAACATCATTCCCTCCTTTTGAACATTCGTCCTCGAATTTTGACAGATGCACTTATCATTTTTATAATTTATGTCTTACGAATACATTAGTACTCTTCTTTCCATCTAGGAAACTGTTATGTGAATTAATCGAAAGGCCAGGGCATTCCCCCCTTTAAGTCTCTTTCTCACACCACGACTTGTGGTCGGAAACCTTCCAATATCGTAACTGTTGCTACCTTTTATCATGCAACTTGTATGATTTTGACCTTTTAAGAGCACCTATGTGACTCTTCTCTCCTTTTTCCTCCAGTTTTTAGCCAACCTCTAGGACTTACTTTGTGAACATATATAGAGCTTGATAAGAAACCTCTTATGTAACACTACAACTAGGGCCCACGTCTCATCGGGGACATCTGGAGTAATTAGACTGATCAGCGATACTATACTTCCATAATTGTATTTCATAGCATCTCAATGATTTACTTACTTGGGTATTTTAATCCTGTAAAATTCTTGAAATCCCATTTTTTTATTCAAATTATTACTCAATCGAAGGCCCAAATGCCATCCCTTATCTATCACAATCACACCCTCATTCCACTAACAGGGCAACATTTCATTCCTTCTAGATGTCATTAGTCTTAGATTCCTATACTGAACTTTCTATAACTTAGAGAAACCATTAGCTCCCTTCTTTTCATGGGCTTAATCCCGAGGACTTATCCATTCTCGTTACCTTCTCCCTCGCCCTTTTTCATCCTTACTCCTGTCTTTTAGAAACTTGTCGCTTTACCATACAATAGCTTGCGACCTACACATATCTATTTATATTACTCGCAACCTTTCAACTTTCTTGCATCATAGATTTCCTTATGTAATTTTGGAACATCAAGCGAGACATTACATCGTCTCTAACTCTTCTTTACTCTCTTAATCAGGCTTCTCGATACCTAGAAACCATAGGCTAGAAGTCATGCCACTGACAACGCCAGAATCATTCCTGGATATTGAATCCTCGCACTTCTAGCTTTTTATCCATAGTAAGGACTATTCACAACCTTATGCATTTGAGTATCTCATACGTTGTCCACCTTTACCTTACTTATCTTAAAATATTGCCTCACATTCTTCTATCTCTTTCATAAACTCCCTTCAACATAGGTATAATTCACATCCACAATTTGAAGCTCTATTATAATACTTGCACCTTTGGTGTATACACAATCACGTGGGAGCTTCATACTGACTTCTTATGAGGCTGTTACTTCTTCTAACTAGATTTATCGTAGAGCCATTATAGAATATGGCTATTGTACTATCTCTCTTGTATCTTTGCAATGTTCTCAATCACAAGGTCTATAATTTTCTGGCTCCAATAATCAGATTCCTGATTTACTTTGTTGATCTAACTCTTTAGTTTCTCCTTCTGCTGATCAGACTTTATGTAGGCTTAAGCTATCTCCCAATATGTGGCTCATGGTGTTAGTTATTACTTTTAGGCTTTCATGGGCGCTATGGAATATTCATTATACAATCATTTAGCAATTCAATCCTTTGTCTATGACCTGGGCTTAATTCTTTCTTTTAACTTTGACAACGTATATGCTTCATGTATAAAACTCCAAACTCTTAAGTGCGTTCATAACATAACTAACTCTAGATCATTAATCGAATAATTCTTTTCTTCCATTCTCAGCTTTCTTTAAACGTAAGCCATTATTTTTCCTAGTCTTTCTGCCCCCGTGTTGCGTACATACTTAGCTTATTTTAGTTCCCACACATGCCGGAATTTTCATGCAACTCATATATTCTCGGATATTAATTTTGATTTTACTTCCCGTTCATTAGCCACGGTAGGTGCCATTTTCTTGTGGAGTACACACAATGTTATAGTGAGACTGTCTTTTTACATGACCATTTCTCCTTCGAGTTACCATGTTTAGGTTGACGCCTTCTTCCTTATTTCGTCAGCTAGTCTTTCATTGTAGTACTTAGGGAGGAACTTCTGACTCTTGTAAAGCTGTCATCTTATTATATCGTACACTCGGCAGAATTTGTTGATGTTTTTCCTCGCCTATAATTATCCGTAGTTACTTATCTCCACGCTCTTGTACTTGTAGGGTTGCTTCTGAACTAATATTTTGACTGTCTTTCCAGTGGCATTCTCTTTTAATCCCATAATACTCATACGGTACCTTTAACATCCCCAACTCCTATCTGAATATATCTCAAGTATTACAATATCATAACTACAAGGCTTAATTTACTATATTGGGTTTTACTATGTTTATCTTGCACGATCTGCTGATTTGTCTGCAACCTCTTGTATAGCCATAACTAGGCTCTTCCTGACTCAACTACTAAGTACTCGTTGACCCATTCTCATATCATTACTCCACGTAATCTTTCTTTGGTTATTTCCTTTTTCTTAACTTACATCTTACGCTGGCTCTTTATTTATCAATAACATCTCGGGCTGGAACCCTTACTTCCTCTCCTTGGCGTCATGCTTGCTTAATTTTCTGGAATCATAGCATATACATTGGAGTTGAATAAGTGTAATCTCATTCCATTTTTTTAGCATATTCTTCCTTTAGCATACCATGATTACTAGAACCACTTAATTCTGATTTCATGACACATCACTCCATATTCCCCCCTTTAGGATAGTACTAAGATTTAGTGTTACGACGATCTCCATATAGATGTTTTACCTTTTTATCATTTTCGTCTTTTCACATCATTGATGACCCTTAATCTCCTTGTGATAATCCTTATTTACCAAGGATAACAAATTTCCTTACACGCGAGGGTGACACTTAGTATAACTGGCATATACAATCCCTTAAGCTTAACTTTTCTCACATTGCTTGCTTTAGGGAAGCGCCTTCCTGAATGAAATTTAAGGGTTATCCTTCTATCGTCCAGTTTATTATTGCCGGAACACAATCTCTGAAAGTCTCATAATGCCGACTATATCAAATCACTCAATCCCTAATTCATGTTTAGTCTACCTTGTTCACTAGTCCATACTGATTTGTATTACTCCGCGGTCTAACTTTTCCTTCCAGTAATCACATTAGAGTCACGAACTTATTTCTCGAAATGAAGATATGACTTTATGGCCTATACTCTTTTGTTGTCTCGAGGCCTGTCACCTCTCGTCTTTTCCTTCACTTGACTATAGACTCTGTAATACTATCATCTTTTTGATCTAGCGTTGTCATCCATGTATCAAATATTACTCATATTCTTCATTAACTCTCCTCATTTTTTCCACTAGCATCTATGTCTCACTTTATTTTGAAAACTCCAACAAGACATATTGCTTTAAGATCCCCTTTCTCCATCCCCTGGATCTTCGAGTTGCCTAACATTCTCCCTCTACTAGGGACGGAAGTCAGACTAAGATACTATTTATCCCGTCAAGGATTCCAGTGCCTATCTTTATAGTAATCATATCTAGCTGTACTATTTTAGAGTGCACCATCTGGGTGTCTCACAAGGAGATCTATTAGCACATTTGCAATATCCTTCGGAAATGTCAGCTAACGCTAAAAATCTATCAAACATTTTGGGTTACTTTAACCCCAGCCGGATCCTGGTTTCCGTCCTTTTCTTATACTACTTCTGTTAGCCCCTATAGAGCATAAACGAGATGGGTGTGGCCAATTGTACATACATTTAGTACTATTGAATGTAACTCATAATGCTTATGTCTCTCTTCATGAATGGTAAATAATGATATTCTTCACTAACTGGGTACCTCGTACCCTTCTTCATCCTGTTTCTTTTACTTGTTGAAAATTTGTATCTATCTTCTGAATCTCTCATTTCCTTTCAGCATAGGGGTGGATAGATATTCTTGCCTTAAGGCTCCTTATCAAGAATCTTACACGTCTTAGTACACACACGTTTTGCTAAAGACCTCACATTTGTTCATCATAAGAATGATGCAAACTCGAGTTCCTCTAACTCAACTCTTTCATAGCTATATCTCTTACCAACCGTCTTTCTGGATGTCGGTGTAGTTGTATTATGAATATAAGAGAATTTAGTAATATGAATTCATACAAGTGGGCACTACCACATGATCTAGAGTAAGAAGAAAAAGCGGCAGTCCAAAATGCCCTGTAGCCTTCTGCTTATAAGTTTGGTGCACAACACACCCATAAACAAGACTCTACTAGACACGGCTTGTAGTCTCTCTAGGACAGAAATGCTCTGATACAACTTTTTTCACGCCCCGAACCTGGGGGAGCGAGACCGGTACCCGGTGCCTCACCTATCCTTGCATACCAACTTGCGACTAAGGGACTCTGAACATATAATGTCATACTTTGTACATGGGCCATATTGCAAGACAACTTGCGAAAGCTGACTACACATCAATATCAAGCTGCACTGACAAGGCCATCATAACTACTAGAGCTAGCAAACTAATAAAATATACATACAAGGCTTACAAGCCCATCATACTTCACTAACTGACAGGATATGTCTACAAGCCTCTACTGATGGATGTACTATGATCGGAATAGTTCCCCGACCTATTCATAACATATATATACATATATACACAAGATGTGCATAAAACTCTAGGCCCGATAACTCCGCAGGATGTTGAACTTACCGATCAAGCTGAACATAGGAAACACCTACTGAGGAGGTCTACCCTCTATCTGGCTGAAACTGCCCGCATGAAATGCAGTGTTCCCAGCAAAAGGTAAATCAGTACAAAATAATGTACCGAGTATGTAAGGCAACAGAATAACTTAAAGCTGAAACTGAACTGATAATATAATAACTGAAAGTAACTGGGTGTCAAAGATAATCTGAAGATATGCTTACCTGCTGATACTGACTCAACTCTCTCAATATAGTAAGTAAATAGTTGTCCGGCCTTATAAGGCTCGGTATATATATAGTTTCTCTACCGTAGTAGGCTCGCTCATAGGAGCTCGGCCATACTAGGCTCTGTATCTAGGCCATTCTGGGCTCGCTCATTGGTTCTTGGCCACAGTAGCCTCGGTATATAACTTACCATCTGATCTGAGGTTACCCAATAGGGGCCTACCCATCAATTATAACTCGATGGTAGTGAAAATAATATAATACTGTATATATAGAATCTCTGCTCTCTTGAGTGGGAGAAGGCAATACTCAATTAAAGATGAAGTCCCGATAAGGGAGAATACTGTAACTTAGGAGATTGGGATAATGTATATAAATTCGGGAGTATGACCTTCTCTTTATGCCTTGTCATCAAACATATGTAATTACGAGATCATGCCAAAATGAAGGAAAGGTTTAGCCTTAACATACCTGGACCGATTCTCTTGACAATTCCTCTAAAACACGTCTTTTCTGAAGAACACATAACGGCGGATCGAAGTAGAAAAAAATCCACGTGATATTATTGAGAAATATTTCACCATATACCCTTAGAATCACGATTTCACGCTTTACAGAATCAACAACCAACAACCGATTCTTTTAGAATTTGGGTATGGAATTGTTTTGATTACTTCTCACGATCAGCTCACTCTATTTACACAAGAGATCCAATTTGATATGTAAGATACACATGAATTTACATTTCCAAAAACATGAAATAACTTGATGGTCTTGCTAATTGTACAAAGCCTTTAGGTGTGGCCAACTTGGTAGATGACTAAGACATCCTAATCCCTCAAAATATGCCATCTAGGCAAGACTTAATGAGTCACTTAAATGGTATGGGGTGCTGCCACATAATTCCTTAATTGAGGGGTTTAATCATTATCCAATAATTCTTTAATTAATTAGGTAATATCCCATTACCTAATAATTAACCCATTACCCACATAATTAAGAATTATCTCAAATTACTTAAAATACTACTCAATTTTTACATACCTTATACACCTTACAATCATGGTTATGTGGTACCTTATATGGGACTAGTCCATAAAAACCGAGTATTTTAGCTCGGGTCGTATTTTATCCCAAAATACCAAACTTCGACGAAATTTATTTTTTTCGATTTGCTTACCCTCTCACCTTCACGAATTTACTCATCACTTGTTTGAAATAGCATAATGCTTATAATCTCAAAATAATCCCATTCTTGAACTTACGTTGATTAACTTACGACGAAACTATAACGTTGAAATACGGGATGTAATTACATATGGCATACTTCCATGTACGCAAATGTGGGGTGTAACACACTGGTTGAAGACTGAGCATAAGATTGGGATGGTCCTAATGACCCTCCCCTAAAAGGGGATCTTCCCCCACCAAATGACTCCCCAAAGTTGCCCCGCGGACCGAGCCTTATTGGAACCCTCTCGCTCCATTCTGTTCTTCAGGTTACGGTTCTCTGTAGCTTGATAAAATTATATCATCTTCACATAGTTCATAGTTGAATCCAAGGGAGCTGTAGCGGCCTCATTGATAACCAAGGGGCTAAGGCCCTGCACGAACCGGCGCTATCTAGCCTCCATAGTAGGTAACATGAGAATGGATTATTTAGACATGCGCGAGAACTCCATGTAATACTCCCACACACTCTTACTTCCTTGCTTAAGGTTCTCAAACTATGCGCCACGGGCTGCCCGAGTCTCAACAAGCAAGAAATGGTCCATGAAAGCATCAACAAACTCACTCCACCTCGTTGGAGGGCTCCCCTCCTCCCGAGAGTCCTCCCACAACTCAAACCAAGAATAGGCCACCCCTTTAAGGCGGTAGGCGTCCAAATCCACTCCCTCCGTCTCAGTAGCGCACATAACCTGGAGAGTCTTATACATCTTATCAATGAAGTTATGTTGTTCCTTCTCTAGATTAGCACTCGTGAACATCGGCGGATCTAACTGAAGAAACTTGTTCTCCCTGGAAACACTAGAATCCCCTTGTTGGCTAGAAGAAGTGTGTGCAATATTTGATCTCTAGGCTTGAGAAGACACTATTTGTGTCAGCATCTACATATCTCCCCTAAGATCCCCATCACAAATGCCATAACAGGAAGTTAGGGCTGTAGGTGGAACCGGAATATCAGGTGGGGGAACCGTTGCACTCTCAGTAGGTGCAAGAATTGGTGTGGCCTGGTCAAGTGTAGTGGAATCAGGAAATGTAGCAGTCAGGGGATTATCCTCACCCCTTGGGTATTCAACCGCATCATCAAATAAAGGGTCAACTGCCACTCCTAAGGGAGTATGGCTCCCTGACTAGTTCTTTCTCTCTTCTTAGGTTGCAAGTTAAAGGAATGTACGAGTTAGAGGAGGAACAATTTCACTATTAGTTTCATCACACGATCCAGAATATCAAAGAAGGGTATTATTCCTAAATGTCTAAGTAGCCTCCCACTTATAGATGTGGACGACAACATACTGATGAGAAGGACTCTACTAGAAATGGCACCGAGACGTCCTAGGACACCTTAAAATCTCAGGCTCTAATAACAAGTTTGTCATGCCCCAAACCTCGGGAAGTGCGACCGATGCTCAACCAAGTGGACCCGGTCGAGCAAGCCTGTTAGACACTTTCTAGCCAACTCACTCATGATGAAGAGAAGACATGCTTTCATTAATTAGACAGTAGGGAGATCATATATACATTACTAAATCATCACATTGGTTACATCCTTCTTAAGTTTCAAAATACACACATTCTTATGATTCGAGTGGAATAAGAGTTCAAAACATAACATAATATGTTTGACTTTTCTAGCACCCATGTACAACCCACATAGTGTCTATGGAACCTCTAAAGATAGAAAATAGTGTTATGATAATGCCGGCAAAAAGGCGTCGGCTATACCTCAAAATGTGATAGTAATATGAACAAATAATACAATACATTACCCCAGGATGAAGTCG
Source organism: Nicotiana knightiana (assembly GCA_005239525.1). NCBI lineage: Eukaryota > Viridiplantae > Streptophyta > Magnoliopsida > Solanales > Solanaceae > Nicotiana > Nicotiana knightiana. The sequence goes on along the minus strand of ML419888.1, from coordinate 20,010 downwards.
GGCTCATCGAGTCTACTGGGAAGAGGATGTACCACTATCTATGATTAACAGTGTCTGCTATGGAACCACCTACATCCATTTAAAGATGCAGCGCTCTGGCAATAGGGACGTTAGTAATGTCGAATAGTACTAGTATGTAAAACTAAACACCATCTCAATAGAATGAATAAGCATACGGGGGGGGGGGGG